>JADDOH010017085.1:0-41310 GCA_016648135.1 Agrypnia vestita | reverse complement strand
CAACACATGGACAGAAAAATTACTCATACATAGGGCCTAAAATATTTAACATATTTAAAACAGACTTCCCGGAAATCAGAATATACTCAATTAATAAAATAAAAGCTTAAGCAAACAACTGGCTTACCTCCAAAGGTAGAACAGCAACTGAAAATTTACTTACTGTAATTGCATAATAATGTCTACAAATAAAAATATATACCTATATAAATAAATTAATTAATTAAGGAAAATAGAAAGTATTCTTAAACAAAACTTTAACCCTTTTTACATTAAACAATTATTCTACACATATTTACACTTGAACTTATGACTCACTCAACTTTCACTAACATTACACTTGATACTTTGTAGATATATAATTACTACCTTATGAAAATAAATATCACTGACGAATTCAAAAAAATATTATAATTGTGTTCTATAACGCCACTCTGGGACAGGCGTAGCCTAGTAGAGTGGCAAAATCCACAAATTTAACAAAAAAAAATGTGTAATTTATCTTATATTTTATTGTTAAACTAGTATTAAGTACCTTTATTTGTAAACAAGGATTTTTTTGAAATAAATAAATAAATAAAGAAGTGGCGTGCAGTTAGTACATGCAGTTGAAGCATATCTCACGTTAACGTATGTGCTTCTAGTGTTTTCTAAATAACCTTTACGTAACATAACTTAAATACGCGGAGGCAATTTAATATAGAAAGCCATATGTGTTACGCGCATCAGATGCAACGCTGTTTACGATTGTAAAAGATATATCATATTACGATTTCTATTTCAAAAAAAAAAAGACTCCAATGGAGCAGACCTCCATTTATCGCCCGCCCATTAAATATTAATTATTAAATATAATCGAGTGACGTGCGAGATTGAGAACACTTCACGTCGGGAGAGATTTCAAAGATCTCGTGAAGCGTCATATTCTACCATAATTTCTCGAAATTTTAATGGCCCGCGCCCACGAGACGAGACACGCGCAGAGATTTAGGTGAGATAAATCTCGACACCGCGTGCGCGTGATAAAATGTTGATCTTGAGATAAACTCGAAATCTACGCTCGAAATCGGTAGCAGGTGACTAATTAAACCCGTGTACAGCGTTTGATTTGACAGTGAGACTCGCGCACACGACAGACAATCGCCATCTTCGTCTACGTATCTTAAGAGGTTGAATTTGAATTATCGAAGCCCAATTCTTTTTTTGCTTGTGTCCTATCCGTTCAACGGACGTTGGCTATCACTACTTTATTTACTGCAGCCCGGAATGGCCAAATCACTGTCTCAGAGTTTTCAGCGACGATGTCCTTCTTCTTCCGGGGCCCCGACTTCCGGCGATCTTTCCCTGCATCATGAGTTGCAAGATCTCCTACTTTTCTGGATGCCTAATCATGCGTCCGAGATATTCAAAGTTTTGGATTTTTATTATTTTAATTACCTACGTATTTTCCTTTATTCATCCGAACCATAATATGTGGGGTATAAAAGCAAAGACAGCAATATCCAAAAAAAAAATGCAGTCATTGAGGATTACCAATTTATAATGTACTAATTTTGAGGTTAAATAGGAAACACAGCCTATAAATTTATAGAAAACATGCTTTTGAAAGGGATAGATACATAAAATCTAGAATTCAGTACATTTTAAATTGGTAATCCTTGGTGACTGTATTCAGAACACTTTTCTAATTTTTCGGATATTGCTGCCTTTGCTTTTATACCCTACATATCGTCATAATCGTAGAACAACGACGCATGTGATTTTTCTCAAGTTTGCAGGAGAGCAGTTTGAAGTTTTATATACATAAAGACACTTTATGTCATAGCTCGATAACTACAAAAGATTTTCCTTTGAAATTTTCAAACCTCAAATATCGTCAGCGCAGTACAACAACGTTTTTTACACATGCTGCATTATCCTATCGCAAATCAGAACCGTCGTTATACCAACTTCGTATAATATAATGAGAAAAAATACACTTTTTATATACCATTAGATGGCTTCTTTTTTCACTTTTTAGCGATCCAAAAAAGTCAATATGGAATTTTTTGCACGTCCGTCATTGTTCTACGATCATGATGATGTCTTCACTCTTAACTCTGCCCGTCCAGCTCATTGTGAATATTTTTCTGTAGGTCCACATCTCGAATGCTTTAAGTCGCCTTGTAAATTCTTCTGTAAATGTATATGCCTCTATTTAATAAAATAATATCGAGAACACATAGCATCTGACTATTCGCATTTGTAATCCAAAGTTGAGATCATGAATGCAGAATATCTTTTTCATGCGAATAAAGGTTGCAAGAGCGGCATTAGATTGAAAGCGAAGGATCCCATTTTTCATCTACATTGCAGACCAAGTTTACAATACTTCCCAGCCCTTCTAAGCCCTACTTCTAAACCCAATTCGTTTTCATCTTATTTTCTGTTTGTCCCCGCTGGTCCGGGGCGATCCACCGGTCACCTCCCCTCCGAAGTTGTCAAAAAGATGCGTGTGGCGTTTGAACATCAAATTATTATAAATAATTACCAGAAGTAAGGCGAGAGAAAATAAATATCACACCCTTTCTTCGGAAATTCGCGTTGTACATTGACATTGTATGCAGTGGAGTCGTCTACGTAAAATCTCCCATTGAAATTATTGAAATGAAAATTCCACAAAATGTCGCGAGACGAAAATCTCAGCAGTGGACACGGGACGTAATAATGAAAATAAGAAATTTAGAATGCGGATTTAGCCAAATGAAAGTTTAGAAAATTTGTTGAAGAAAGGCTAACGCTGCTTAGTAGGCCCTTCATAATTGCCAGTGACGTAGACATAATATTAGTGATGAAAATTTTAATACATTAACTTAGTATTAAAATTACATTAATCATACGATGCAGAGATCACAGCCCAAGTTCAAATGGCGTATCTATACCCAAAAACACAATAACTATTTTGATGTCATGCAAGTTTTGCCGTGGAAAGTGCAGCTACTAACTATTTATTTAATTCCCCACTGCAAAGGCTTCCTAGACTAGCAAACAGATACCAACAACTGGACGTCTTTGCCAATAACTGTATGTTATTCAAACATATATTAAAAGGTGTATTGAAATATTACTAGTATTTGTCGAATTGGACTTAAATAATTGATTTGTATGTATATTTTATTATTATATTATGACTTTCAAAGCTTGTGCTATATCTTATCTCTCTACATCGTTACTTTTTTTGGTTTTTACATTTCTATATTATTATGTTTTTCTTATGCTCTTTGCTTTTTACTTTATATTATATTTATCTTTATATGTTTGTATCTGTATTCTAAGTATTTTCTTCTCACTTTGTCATTACTATGTTTACATGTTATTATGTTTTTTTTCTTCTCTAAACTATATACCTATTCTGCTAATGTACACTCTACCTATCTATTGTAAAAGCCCTATAGGGCGTTAATTCTTCTTCTTCTTCATGTGCCCTGTCGGGTCCCCCCGACGTCGGCGATCATCTGGGAGAAAGTTTTCCTGTTCAGGGCAGTGCGGAACAGCTCTTCCACGCTTCTTATCCCGGTCCACTCTCGGATGTTTCGAAGCCAGGAATGCCGCCTCCTTCCGACCCCTCTGCGACCCTCAATCTTCCCCTTCATGACGAGCTGAAGGATGGAGTATTTTTCGCCTCTCATTATATGACCAAAATATGAAATTTTACGGAGCTTTACTATGTTAAGTAACTGTCTGTTTGTATTTGCTCTACGTAAAACTTCAACATTACTAGTCATGTCAGTCCAAGATATCCTTAACATTTTACGATGTATCCACATTTCGAACGCCTCTAGGTGATTTAGAATAGTCACCTTCAGCGTCTATGCTTCAACACCGTAAAGTAGAACTGACCATACATAGCATTTGATCAATCTCTGTCTGAGCTTCAAGTTTAAGTCGTCATTACAGAGTAGACTTTTCATCTTATTAAAAGATGCACGGGCTGTCTCTATTCTGTATTTGATCTCCGTATCAGGGTCCAGATTGTCAGTAATAATACTGCCCAAATACTTAAACCGTTTTACTCTCTCAATGTTGACACCCTTCAATTGAAGGCACACATTTGGATGATTCTCTCGGCTAAAAACCATAAACTTGGTCTTGCTAATATTTATTTTTAGACCATAGTGTTCGCCAGGGCGTTAATTAATAGATAATAAATAATAATGTCAATTATAATCAAGAACAGTGACGTAACCATGATAGAATGCCGAGCAGAACATAGATATAACAAAGTAGTTATGTAGACAACACGAGAATACCACGAAATTACCATATGTATGTATGTATATGTATGCGGTGGGAACAAAAGTAAGACAATCACAATTCATTCGCAATGAACCAAAGTTGATTGTTACAGACGGGACAATTGAACATTGCCATATTACAGAAAGTCATTACAAACACACCAGGACGCTGACAGATGTAACACATACTTGTATAAATGATCTATGTTTTTTTTTTAATTTTCATGTATCTACGTATTAAATATATATAAATAAATTTACAGTGTGAGGCAAATAAATGTTTAAGTCGTGTAAGGTAGGAAAAATAAATGGAAAGTAGAAAAATGTGACACACTTGCAAGACACCAAATTTGAATCACAGAGCAGAAAAAAGTCCCACCCTGTCCCTGCAAAATAAACAATTATTATAAAGCATGTCTTATAGTTAGTAGCAAAAATCTCGGGGGAGGTGATTCATTCAATTTTGAATAGGAAATATTCTCAATACTTTGAGTGAAACGATAATAGTTAAGGAGATAAACGAATTCATAGTATCATTGCTCGCAATATTTCTGGTTTATCTTTTATAAAACGTTTTTCTATCATGAAAGTAATGCATATTGAATATTAAAAATTCATTCGTTCTGATACAAGTCAAATAAAATGATCGAAACCTTAGAAAAAAAATCTATTTCAAATTTCTGCATGGTCAAGATATATTACAAATGTCTCATAGAGACGAAGCTACTTTTTTATATGGGAATGGACATGGAAGTCTTTTTTTTATGGCCACAGGGCTTAAGACCTGTCGTATGGCTGGCTTAAGTGACCACTTTACAAAGTGTAACGTTCACCAATTCCAGTATCGTGTTATTGAAAAATTTTAACATACTCAAAATATTGTGAATTTATGCACGGTTTTAATCGTTTTATTTGACTTGAATACACAGAAGCGAATAATTTTTAATATTCGATATACGTTACTTTCACGACAAACATTTTACAAATGATACTCTTAAGTCAGAAATATTGAAAACCTTTGATGTCGCTTATCTCTTTAACTGTTGACATTTCGCCCTAAGTGTGAAGAATATTTTCTATTCGAAATTGAATGAGGAAGACTCCTCCGAAATTTTCGCTAATAACTACGAGACACGCTATGTATATATCTCAGTCATGAGTCTCTGTCAATTAGTGACTTTTGTCAGTGTATACCTAGAGGGTATGTCCACTTATTGTCAGGGAATTTCTTCTGTAGAGATATAAATGACTAGCTGCAACCCGTCAAAATGACGGTACTTTTACATGTCTGTTCCTAAGGAATAAGCATTTATTTATTTTATTGAAATAAAATTTCTCGAAAAAATAATTTACTATATAGAAGTTACGGACGTTACACGAATTTACGGTGACAGACGGACAGACAGACAGACAGTCAGACAGGTGGGCGGACGGACAGAAACTACAAGTATTATAATAGATGTACAATAATTTAATAAAACTTTTTTCTTTCGTCCAGACCTCGTATATCTATTATATATGCAGATGTTTTGATCAGATATCTTTATGCTATATATCTTTTGCACTTCTTTTTTCTTATCTCTTCCCCTTTTTACTAGTAGATCTTTCAGTAGATCTAAAAGACCTTTCCTATCCATTTCTGATTCCCCTTGTACCTTTAATTCTTTGACTTTAATAGTTTGTTCGTAACTAAAAACTTTTACTTTTTTTTTGTATAACTGAATTTGTTGTTGCTATACGTTAATACATAGCATTTTAAGCCTGTGGAAACTTGTAAGATGGTCTCTATACTATTTAACAATCATGTGTAATCTGATTTTTATATGCACTGTTAGTTTCCCGTGACTAAATAAAATAAAATAAAAATGATGGCTGGGAAACCGCGTGCTCAGCTCTCCCCAAGGGAGAACTGCAGAGTCAATCGATGACGTCATCGACGTCCATCCGCGTGCATCGCGATTGGCACCAGCCCCAGAGACATACTGGACGATGTGTGCTGGATGAGGTCACTGCCTTCGCGGTGAAGGGCAGGACCACTCGGCTCTCCAGCGGCCGGCAAAAGGCCGAGAAGAAAGTGACGTGTCATCCGCGGAGAAAGCAGATTCCTGGATGCTGGGACCGACTGGACCGAACGCGCGAAGGCAGCATCGAGTGCGGTGCAGTGTCATTCAACGTGATCAGAGGTAAAGATACACATTTTGGTACACGTCATGTCATTTAACTTTCTAGAAAAATTAAATTAAATTTTTCGCAAATTTTGGGTGATTATCGTAGTTTAATATCCCGTACTCATCTGGCACCGTTAAACTATGTAATAATTACGAAAGAACTATATCGCAAATTGCAATAATGTCAATCAATCTCTTGAATAAGGTAATACGGTGAAATAGATAAGAAAGTGTCAATGTGCTTGCCAGCAGTAAAAATGATCTACGGTAAAAATGTACGATTGCATTAGATTTTTTTTAATGTTCATGTACGCGCGATACAAGTTTTACTTCTAATAATTCATAATAATTCTTACAGAGGTTAATAAAGAAGAAGGCTTAAATATATATAAAACAAAACATTTTGATTACTACTGTAACCTAAGAACATCTCAAAGAGGAGACATTAAGAGATATTAATTTATTTAAAACAAAAATACAAGTGTGACAAAATAAAACTAAACCCCTTATCAATGGAAATAATACAATTAAAAATACATATCGATAAAGAAGATACTACAACCTTACTAGCAGTGTACAGACCACCAAATCTATATTAAAAAAAAAATCTTTGGTATACATAAAACCACGTTTTTGTTGTATACCTTGCGTTGGAACACGGCTGGACAGAATGCACAAGCGCATACAACACAAACTAGAAATTCCATCAATCACGAATAAAAAATCCAAAATACACATTGAATACAGTAGGTAGACGTCTTTCTATTTAAGAAAGACAATATATTTAGTATACGTATACTAATTCGATTGTCTTTCTTAAATAGAATTACGAATCAAAGATGGAATCCTTCTGTTGAAATCAAATGTCGCACAGAGCAAGCTCGTGCAACCATTATCCGCAAGAAAAGATGTTCTGCAGTCATGATATCATCCTTGGATTACGAATACGAATGGTCAGATGCTACGTTATTTCAGTATTATTCTTTGGAATGGAAGCATGGACGCTTACCAAAGAACTGATAAGGCGACTTGAGGCATTCGAGATGTGGATCTACAGGAGAATTCTCAAAATAAGCTGGATGGACAGAGTTATGAATGAAGATGTTATGGCTCGGATGAGTAAAGAAAAAGAAGTTATTAAAACAATAAAAATCCGAAAACTTCAATATCTAGGACATGTGATGAGACATCCAGAGAAATACGATATCTTGCATCTCACAATGCAGGGAAAGATTGCCGGAAGTCGGGGCCCTGGAAGAAGGAGGACTTCATGGCTGAAAAACTTGAGACAGTGGTTTGGCCAGTCTACTGTGGAGCTGTTCCGGGCCGCAGTAAACAAAGTCCGCATAGCCAACATGATAGCCAACGTCCGGTAAAGGACAGGGCACGACAAGAAGAAGAAGAAATAGAAAGAGATCCATCTACTGCTACTTTAAACGAAAGCATAGAATAAATCTATCGCAATAATTTTGAATGTGGAATATCGTTAACCGAAATCACACTAGATTAGCAAGTACCTACATACTTGTCTACTTTTGGACTGATTCGTAGATGGAGTAAAAAGTAATTTATATGGAGAAACCGCTGTGATTTAAATAAAATTAAGATAACGACACAACTTTAGTTTCTATAACGGCCCGGCTGAAGAAATTGCATAAATATTTTATATAAATAGTTTTCTCTTCGGAACACCTTATCTTGTACCAGATTAAAAACTTATCCATTAAAATTGAAGCGCCGTGAACCAGCTGCACGCGGGTACTTTAATAATTCATTTCATTTTCTATTAATTAATTAAAATGGCGCTGCGTGTATTATTATTCTCCACATAATATTATTGTGATGATTCTTGAGGAATAGATATTTTTATAAAAACCTTTCACTCTAGCAACATTTATTTCTAACAAAAACGGACCTTTATCGTATCGTCTAGAAACAGTAAGGAAAATTATCAGAAAATATAAAATTTTAAACTGGAAAAAGGAAGGTAAACCCATAACAAATAAGTCATTGAATTTTCTATAGCCTTGAAACTTGTATTCAAAATTAAACGTAATAATTTCGTCGTCTGTCCGTCCGTCTGCCTGTACCTGTAACTTCGTGTGACGTCCGTAATTTCGTTCGAATTCGTGGCTAAAAAACAAATTAAAAGGCCGCAGATGGAGCTCGAACCCCGGGCTAGCCAACCTGAAGGCGGCAACGATAGCCATGTTACTATCGCCGAGCCTGCATACAATCGCCGGAGTTTAGAATAGTACATTTAACTGCCGGCAGGAGAAATTTTAAAAAAATGTTCAAATATATTGATAAAAGTCGTTATTACTATTTCATGGGTGTCGGCTATAAATAAGTAAATTCTCATTCTTTAGGAAGCGGCATGTAAAAGTGCCGTCATTTTTGACGGGTTACAGCTAGTTTAGTATCATAAACATTGAGCTAAAACATAAATAACTTTTATTGTCACGATTATAGTCTCGGCAGGTGCAGCCTCTGGCATCAGGTTGCTGAGATATCTAGCTACTGAGATCATATGTATATGTCATCATCATCATCATCATATGTATATATATACTGTAAATCAATTGTCATGTACATAATTATAAAAAACTCATGAAATCTTACGTAATTCCTTTATAGGTGTATAGAAGACCAATTACATGGCCGTTGGAAGCATACAATAAACCCAAATATTCTCATATCACCAGACGAATACGGTAACAAGATTCATTCTCCTCGGATCTCTAATAACAGATAAAATAACATTACGATATATGGATCCATAAGCGCATAATGGACGCGAATCGGTGTTATTTCAGACTACTGTTAGGAACACTATAATATTAGTGTACAAAACACTCATTAGACCAGTGTTTATATGGATATTAGGAGGAACGAAGAGCACTGGCCGTTTTTGAAAGGAAAATTTTGAGGCGTATTTTTGGACCGGTTCTGTATGAATTTCAATGAACCGGTTCAATGAACTCTATACTTTGTTTAAACAGCTAAGCGTCACTAAATTTATAAAAAAAAAGACTTCGAAGATACTGGATACAAGATCAATAGAGCGAATGAGCTTAGCAAGGCCAATACCGAGATGAAGTAATATCGTATCCAAAGACATATCTGCCTTGGATATCAGAAATGGAGAGAGCTGGCACAAGATCGATATCACTGTAGGAAGACTCCTGAGAAGCTAAGATCACCAGGAGTTGTGGAGCAAATCTGATGATGGTGTAACTCGTACTCAAACAATATATTATAGATGTCTCACAGAGACGAAATTGTACTTTTATGGGAAAGAAGGTATAGAAGTTTTTTTGGGTGTACATAAGGCTTACGACCTATCGCACGGCTGGCTTAAGTGATCACTGTACACAATGTAACGTTCGCCATTTCCATCCATGATAGAATACCACGTCTACTAAATTTTTGGAAGTTGTATATATTTAATTTATACGGCATGTTTCTATATGTGCTACAACAATCCTCAGCGCGGCCGGCAACCAAAGTTTTTCATTCCCCTTAAATGACCACAGAGGTCACTAATGCGACATCTATTTTTGATTTTTTGGAGTTTGTTAGCAATATCCTGTGTAAAGTGTTCACTTAAGCCAGCCGTACGAGATAGGTCGTAAGCCCTATGTACACCCAAAAAGACTTCTATACCTACTTTCCCATGAAAATACAATTTCGTCTCTGTGAGACATCTATAATATCTTCATCAGCCTTCATCTCTCCACTGCTGGATATAGGCCTCTTCCATACCATTCCTTGTTGTTTGCTAATTGTAGCCATTTCTTTATATCTCTAGGCTATATCGTCAGCCCATCTCTTTTGAGGTCTTCCGATTCCAATTTTATTCTGCCTTGCAACGTGCTCCTACTCCTGCCCATTGCCATTTTAGCTTCGCTACACGATCCATGATATCCACTACTCTAGTTCTGCGCCTAATTTCATCATTTCTAATTCTTTTGGGTAGTAAGATATCAACACATCAGCCCTGATGATGGACCCTGCAATGGGATCTGAAACGTCGGCCAAAAAGGTCGTAAAAACATGGCGTTATACCCCAGAAGACACAAACCAGAAGTTACATTTATTGGTTTGCGATATATATTTATGTTAAATAATTGTATGGTATTAATTGATTTGTAATATTTTTTTCCCTATATATTATTTAAGAGTCATTCTATAATTAAAACATTATTTATGTCTATCTATCATAAAAAGTGTATTGTGTGAAAATTTATTAACCTGGAACTTATTTCTAAAATTGTATTTAGTGATTTGGGTTAGTCTGAATATTCTCTATTTATTTTATCATTTATTATTAACTTATCGTTAAAAGTGTACTGTGTAATTACATCATATTCAAATGATCACAAAATATTCACACTTTGTACTTTAATGTCACTCTAGAACCATCTATTAGGGTCATTATTGACCTGTTGATGGCCTGTTTGTTAAAAAAAAAATCTCTTAGGCTTACTCCAAGCACGGATCTCTCCATGGATCGGTGCGTGCATTTGAGCTTTTCTACACTTTTCTTTGTAAGGGTCATTGGCTACACTCCATACGTCATCACTGGCAGTATGCATGATTCAAAGGCTTTTTTTTTAGGCTAATTGGGATCTCTTTGTTCTCGATATGTTTGAGTTTGCCAATGAAAGCAGCCCAGCTCATTCTTATACGTCTTGGCAATTCTGCTGTTTGGTTCTCTTTGTCCATTTTATCTTGTATCCTAGGTATATATATATATGATAGGATATTTATAGAGTATAATATATATATGATAGATATATGAGTAGTATTACTAGTATTAAATGTATATATATATTTACGCTACACGCTTCTACAGAGGAGCGCAATTGAAATAAATAAAAGAAATAGTAATTATAATGAACAAAAGCGACGGATAGCATTCGTCACGTCGCTGAAGTTCCAGTACAATGACGCAGTCAGTAAACCATTTCCTTGGCTCTTAAGAATCATAATCATGATGTGTCACAAGATCACAAGAACATTAATAATAACTAACCCCAGAAACTCATGATGACAAACACCGAAGCAATTAGAAAAGCCAACTTGTCAACACGGTGTACTAATGCGATAATAAAGTAAATATAAGGAATTATAGAAGCAGAGCAAGCAACACACATTTAACGGTCCGTCGCTGGAAGGGGAAAACCCCACAACGCATCACACAAAACACGCTGACGAAGAATTTTCAGAATCTTTCACTTGACGGTGAGCGCCGGACCCAAACGGTTGTACGCTTTTGGGTAGAAGGAAAGGAAGAGAGCGCTCATCGACAAGGCGCCCTGAAGTCATGAAGATGAACCGTGAGATCGTTCGAAAAGTCGGCAGACGGACTTGGTCCTGAAGACCAGGGAATTGACGCAGGTTACCCCAAAGTATGTTAGAACTAACCACTATAATATATATAGATTAGATATTATATGATAATATATATTAGAGTATATATTAGATTATCTATATATTAACTTGACACAATGGAACGTGCACCCCAGTTCCAACCATGAGATGAATACCAAGTGCTTAGGTCAAAAGGGGGAGATACATATAGATGAAGATGATATATATATATATATATATATATATTTGATATATAATTATATATAATATATATTTGTCAATATTAATATTTTGATAGCGAAGATTTTGTTCTCTGGACTCAAATTTTTTTTTATCTATAATATATTGATTGATTAATGATGTTTGGAAATGTTTGTTTCATTTAGAAAAATATTAAAAATCTTATAATATAAATATTATATGAGCGAATACTTTACGAATACTTAAAAACAGGCAAATATATTCGAGGTTCGAATATTCGGATTGGAGGCTATAATCACAGCACATGAGTTTTAACTACTAAATAATCGCTCTATATAATGACTGATGTAACCACAGATAATAAAATTGGTGGATAATCATACAGGCATAATATTATTCACAAAATACGCCTAAGTGGACATAGTAATATCATATACATGCAGTTCTATGCCGGGCAGTGGCAATTTATATCATTTATGCATTGGGTTTTCAATGCCGTGAGAAATTTTCCAACACAATACACGATGAAATTCACATCGACAAAATCAGTGGCGTGTAGCTCTAGCAGCCTGGGCGGTCACCCGAGGCCCCGGACTTGTAGAGGGCCAGATT
Organism: Agrypnia vestita; assembly: GCA_016648135.1. Taxonomy (NCBI): domain Eukaryota; kingdom Metazoa; phylum Arthropoda; class Insecta; order Trichoptera; family Phryganeidae; genus Agrypnia; species Agrypnia vestita. The sequence continues at coordinate 28,679 of JADDOH010017085.1, read as the reverse complement.
TGATATATTTCATGAAAAAAATATTTATTGCCGACGAATTTCAACGATCATTTACGAAACGAACTATTTATAATACCCTTTTTACTAATGTCAAATAAACTTATCTGGAAAATTTATTGGCCTATTCTAATAACAGTCTGGAAGTGGAACCCTTTTTGACATTTATCGAGAAATCACAGCTACACAGGTGGCTGGGTCATATATTGCGGATGCCGGCAGATAGACTGCCAAAGCGTGTATTCCAGGCAAGACCAGAAGGCAGAAGACCAAGGGGCCGTCCTAGGAGAAGCTGGCGGAAGCAGCTGGAGGACTGCTGCGAAGCGAGGTTGCAACTAAATTGGGCTGACGTGGAGAGCGCAGCCCAAAATAGGAAGAGTTGGAATATGCGGTGCAGGGACCCCGATCCAATAGGATAGGGGGTGGAAGAAGAAGAAGATTCTAATAACAGCTATAAACTAATAAATGTTGATCAATAGTACTAATAATTCACCATCGCTTTCAAATCCAAGTTTAATCTTCATTTTGGGTACTTTTTCTAATCGTTTTGCATAATTTTTTCATATAATATAACTAACTAACCATCACGCCATTTCCCGCAGGGGCAGGGAGACAGGATAAAACGCCACATTCTTCATCTTGGCGCACCACTTTTTCTTCGGCTACATTCATAAATCTTCTCATGCGTGCTCTACGGTTGTTGAGGCTTTTAACCGGGCCATCCTCCAATACTTGTAGTATCTGATCGTGGAAGGTCTTTTGCCTTCAACACTCGCCTCACATATTTTCTTAACCATCCTTTCCTCGCTCATACGTTCTACATGACCAAACAATCTCAGCGATCCCTTCTTCATTCTATCTAACACACTGCAGCCAGCATTACATTCACTTGTAATTTGTTCATTTCTCACTCTATTGATTGACTCTAAGATTTTCATATAAAAATAATTATTTTTTATTAAATAACAATAAATATATTTTTGCAGATGTGGTGCGGTCTGTATCCTAGAAGGCCTATATTAAACCAACATTTTTTTTATTATTTAATATATAAAAATAAAAAATAGTGTTTTACCTCTCTGTTTCTAGTATTATTTATAATTTTAAATATTAATATCTTTTGACTGCGCTCAAGAACAAGTTAAGACTCGGTACTTTGAAACACCAAGTTTAATTTTGACAAATGTAATTTGTATAAAGACGCATAAAGCAAAATATTTTTTCAACGAAGGGGCCGATTTATCGGTTCGCCGAGGGCCCGAAAACTTCTCGCTACGCCAATGGACGAAATTGAATATTGATCTTCGATACCGACTACTAATGCCTTCGACTAAATAATTCATGAAAACTTCAAGGTTTTAGCAATAATGCATTATTTTGTATCACGAGAAAAAATGTAAATTTTCGCAAATACCTCCAACGAACAGAAATAATTAAGTCGCATTTGCAGCTGCAATAAAAATGCATATTGTCTTTCCTAAGTATTCGACGAAGCCAAGCAGTGACTGGTTGTATTGCGGAAATGTCATTCATCCATAATACTACGTTAATTACAGTTTATAAATCTAATATTGGTACATTTACATGTCGGTTGCTTAAGTAAAGGAGAAAAAAATAAAAAAGAAAAGAAGAAAAAACATAAAAGAAGTTACGGACATACAGACAACGAAATTATTATGTCCATGACTCTCTTTATAAAATAGTACGATCAATGAGGTTACTCTTTGTGTACGATGTTCTAAAGTCATTTTTTTCTGTTCCCATATATATATTTCTGACGTAGAATCCAACGGGGTCGCTCGTTAACATTGTAAGTCAATATTTCACGTTACGTAAAAAAATATTATCTCCTTAATATTACTTCCCTTCTGAACGGGAGAGCAAAAAAAATGTTAGCCGAAAATAAGTCGGCCAACGTCGGCGTTAATTCATCGAAAAAGTTTCCTGTAAATTTGATTTTATTACGGCGTGCCGTACGAGTACATTAGATGTATAACTAAGTGCGGTAAACTATAAATATATAATTATATACTTATACTTCCCCTGCCGGCAGTTATTGGCACTATTTTATATGTACAAATGGTTCGTGCCTTTGTCCAATATGTACTGTATTTTTGACGGATCGTGGACATGCGGTGGTGGCAACATCGCTATCGTTTGTTGGTTCAAGGCCCATCTCCGGCCGTTTACTTTCGATTTTTTGGCCGTAAATTCGAACGAAATTACGGATGCTACACGAAGTTACGGGGACAGATAGACAGACAGACGGACAGACAACGAAATTAATATAATTGGGATACCTTCGTTCTACGATATATTTATCTACAGAGAACAAATATTTATTTTGCTCCATTCAACTGAAATACGTGTCTATATTATAAATATTTTTATATTATATATTAGCACAGTTTAAATTAATTTAGCTGCATCAAGATTATATTTTTAATCAATTTACGATCGTCGAAAAAAACGCTCTGATGGATCTTTAAAAAAATCTTAAGGCACTGACCGCAAAAATGGGATGATTTCGTACGTGCGTGCAATTTTTTTTCTCTAGCTTTAATTTTTGAACAGTCGCCTTTTTGAGAGAAGATAGAGGATCAAGTCGCTTAACGAAATTATTTATAAAGTCAATTTTTAGTAAAAATCCGAGATACCATGTCCACAAAATTCATTACAAATGTACAGATAAACTTTTAACAGAGAGTGGTTTTCGGGTCTCCCGGTCATGATGGAAAAATGCACCGAAAATTCGGCTGTTGCGTTTTGGGATGCTCTGTAGGTAAAAGATGAATTTTTCATTTTTATCGAAATCTACTCTGAGACTAAGTACGACTTCAATTTAAAATGTTTATTTTTTATATACAGCATACTTATACACATTTAAATCCTTTTAAGAATGTCTGTTTGAGTGTTCGTTTATTTACGTCAATTGTACAAGAGCGGAACCAGCTTTGGCGCCAGGGGGAGGTCACATAGTCGTGGTCAAGTCACAAGAAGTTATAATTTAGGGCTGGGTCCAGGTCCATCTAGGTCCTGAACCCAGCCCAGGGGGGGTCATGACCCCCATGACCCCCCCCTGGATCCGCCCTTGCAATTATACTATGGTAGGCTACCGACTTTTCCATTTACTTCAAAATGTTGTTTTCAACGCTGAGTTATGAGAAGTCTCATTTCATTATCGTTAGCACGATTCGTAGTAAAAATACGGGCATTTCGAGATCATTCGTGATTAAGAAGATGGACGGTATTGATAGTTATACTTCCGCTTAGCAAGGGCGCACCACCTTTAAAAAGCGTTAAGTAAATTAGATTTACAATAATAATTCAACTGTTATCGAGCGCGAGTGACGCCGAAGAGCTGATGCTGCCAGGTGTACCGTTAGATGGTCTCTCGATGGTCTATTCCTCACAAATGATTACTATCTATACCAGTTCTCAGTCACGCTTCATTGGCAATTCAACCTTTTTATAACATTGCGCGGTCGCGTAATTGACCTTTCAAAATTGACGCCTGTTCAAAAACGGCCATCGACCGAATCGTGGGATTCAAGTTTAGAATTTCGTGAGTAGGTACTGACATTGGCAACACAAAACCGCAGCACCGAGCGTAATGATTGGAAAAAAGACGGACTACGGAAGAGGCAAACTATGACGCGCCGCACACTGTAATATATTCGCAATCTAGCGGAACTATATTCAAAAATTAAAAAGCAAGCAAATAAAAATTAGTAAAATATACACAGTAGCTAATTACCTAGACTATATGTTTTGATAATTATTTGCTAAATAACAGCACCGATTTTCATATGGCAACCAGGCAAAGTGACACTTGCATAGGCCGTCATTCTGACAGCAACTTTGTTCGTTAATTTGAGTCATTGTGATCAAGAAAAAAAGTGAATTAATTTCTAAGTACAGTTACTAATACACATATATATTTTATCTTCAAGTCTATGGCTACTTTACAAAGTAAACTGTATTACATTATATATATTTTATTGCCAGATACAAAGCCATTTACTTGTACATGTCGAAATTGTAATATTTTTGAAGAAGTGTGACTTTGCTTTGATTTTACAAAAAATATCCATGGGTACCCAACGAGAAAATAATTTTATTTACTGCTTTGGTTCATATTCTGTAAGATTTCATTAAATTTGGCGGCACGTGTTTTCGACACTCATACAATATTTTTTAATTTTCTTTAGGAGTACCTGCAATAATGAAAAGATAAATATTTTAAGTATGGCTTTTAAGTGGCAAAAAAGGATCAAAACAGGTGCATTTAGATTTTTATAATACAAAAACACAACCAGGTTAAATCGAAAAGCACGCCTTGAGAACTAAAAATTTACGTAGGCAGTCTTAGCGCAAAAATAGATGCGAAGTTGGAGAAAAGCTGTAGAAAATTATCGAAATTTTTGGCTGAATATGATGGGTGGTTTGAAGATATAGTATCATTGCCTTCTAAGTTTCTCCACCTCCTTCCATCCTCAAGTTCAGCAGGTTTACGAGATTGTACAAGATCAGGTAGGCCTTGAAAGTCATTCGAAAATTATTTCGAAAATCCAAAAGAGAAAAATCATAGATCTAGTTTCTACAAAAACTCAAGAAGAATTAACGATCGCCACTGAAGTTAGTCTGAGATCATCCGGAAAAAGGGATGCAGCCAATCTAATGAAAGAGGTAGCTGCTGAGTCTCCTCACTGAGGTACTCGAATAAAAAAAAGCGAGACAAATTTTTGGAGTATCAGAACCAAACTCTCTAGAAGCCGCCTTGACACTAATGGTCAATGCCAAATTGAGTACCCACCAGTATAACACACTGAGACAACAGTCGAGGGGTAAAAATTTAAATATTTGTCCAGCTTACCATCTTGTCAAAAAAGCGAAAACAGAGTTCCACGCTTCGCAAGATTCGATTAATTACAAAAATTGAAAAAAGTCCTTATTTACAAGGATTTTATCATTTTATTGAAGTTGTATTGAAATGACCTGTGAAACCATAAAACGTGTGCAATGAACCACTGGACGTAGGAATGACTTATTTACTTTGGTCACTATTACGAAAGCTTTCCACGGATCTGCAAGTAGGTATATAATTAAAGCCCAAAAGCTATTGACTTCTAACCATCGGTAAAAAGCTATATATCGTGACGATATATAAATATTCATTGGAATTTTATCATATTTATTGTTTCAGTGGTAAATTTATAGAACTCCATAATCATACATAGGAAAATATAAACACACATGTTTTTTAGTTCTTCTTATTCAATTGTTATGAGACGTTTCGCCTTATGAGGGCATCAACCACAAACGCGTCTCATAAAAATTAAATAAGTAGAACAAAAAATAAGTGTGTTTTCATTTTCATATATTGAAATATTACTAATCAAGTACCTACTACTGTAGTACCAAGCTACAACAAGCTCACTCCATTCAAAAAATCAATAAGAAGAATAGTTACTACTTGGTTGAATATAATTTAACAAATAAGTAATTTGTAAAGCCAAACAAATTTTAAAATTTAATTTAAAACTGAATAAATTGAAATTTTAAAAACTGAAACGCCAAGAAACGGTGTTCTTTGATGTTTCGTCTACTTTGACATACAGTTGAACGGAATAAATATAAAACATTATGAATTGTCGAATTAAGATATTTTATACACGACAGGAAATTGTTTCTTATTTTTATTTTTTTATTAAAAATAGGATAGAAACCTGCAATGTCTATGGATAACATTTTACATAATAGTTCGATATAATAATAATGACACAAAGTCATTTGTTATATTCGGCTGAGTTTTAATATTTTTGTCACTTATATTTTGAAATTGTTGGTAGTCAATTGTTTGGTATGTTGTGGTAGGTCGTTGTATAATTTTAATCCGTTACAAATTAGTCATGATTGTCCTGTTTTTGTTTTGGCTCGAGTTATGTGATACAAACCGTCAAAAATGACATACTTTTACACGACGGTTCCTAAAGAATAAGTATGCAAAATTTGGGTAAGATCGAAATGTATCGTGGGGAGAGGATGGGGTAAAGGGGGAGGCGGAATTTCGTCTACGGTACCCGGGTCCTAAAGATTAGGTATTTATTTATTTAAAAAAATTAAAATTAAAAATCATAATAATTAAAAAAAGTTTAAAAATGAATAAAAATATATGTATATACAAAGTTACGGACGTTACAGAAAGTTACGAGACAGACAACGAAATCGTTATTAAGAGGACAAGAAATTTCAAAAATAATCATAGAAGGTATAATAGGTATATTACGATACACTTTTTCTTATGTGTGATTACATGTCTCACAAAGTACAATTGGTTTTAATTGTTATCGTGAGATTACAATTTGGTATAAAAATAGTTCATTAGCGAACCGACTTGCCTGAAATTTTCATGCTTACAGGTTAGGTAGGTAGGTACTACTTTGCATAAGTTTTAAAATCGATATTGACGCAATACAGTGCATACCAACTTAGATGGATTGATAAGATTAGATTTAATTTTTTTAATAAAAATCCATATCCAGGTACCTACTACCTACATGTGTACTAATGAAAAATTTATTTAAAATATTTGATTGAATATGGTTTCTTTTTGACTGTTTATTCAAAAAATTTCGATAAATTAGATGAATATTGTTACCTAATTCTCATTGTTTGTTAAATTAGATTACACTACCAATATGATTGTAAGTGATTATCCCTTACCACTCACAAGAATCTTAATTCTTTTTGGTGAGGTATAACATATAATAATAATTTGATTGTTAATATTTGCTAGTTATCATTTATATAAAAGAAAATAATATGCATTATCTATTAAATAATTAAAAAAATAAAAATATTCGGGAAATAAGCTGAGGCCTGGCTGGCTATGCTGACAGGAGTTTCATTCTTTTTTTAAAAACATGTGTAGGTATCATTTATTGATGTTAGTATTTTTAGTAGCCATTTTACTAAAAAGCTACTCAAGAACTTGTTATAAATGGGAAGATTTTGAAAACCTGCGTTATGCAGATGATAAGGTGCTTCTAACAAGTAACATTGAGGATCTACAACTTTTGCTGAATCAAGTAGTGAAGACATGTGAGAATTTTGGGTTAGAACTTAATACCAGAATGTTAGTAAACTTAGTAAAAACCACTACCAGATTTACGGTCTACCGGTTTCGAGACGTACCCATCTCTTCGTCAGGACCAACACTACACTACTACATTCACAACACTAAACACCCCAATCATAGTATTGTAAAACTATCACCACTATTGTTCACATGCGTGTTAGTCTTGTCAGAGAAATTGAACTACTGAATAACTCAGGGACCTACTCCATCTCGTTAGATCCCTGAGTTGTTTTTTAACTTACTTTTTTATTTACTAAATTTACTAACATTATGTTATTATGTCTAACCACAAAGTTAATGCTTTAAATATAAATAATATTAATAATATAACTTGATACAACTATAATGATATGTTGAAGATATAAAACAAAATACATGCTCATAAGCAAAAATAACGCAGTTGATAATTAAAATCTTTATATTGCTGGAGCGAAACTAGAGAAGGTACAAAGTATTGTATACTTGGGTTGCTATTTAAATCAAAGATGGGATCCTTCTGTTGAAATCAAATGCCCGATTGAACAAGTTCGTGCAACTTTATTCGCACGAAAAGGAGGTTCTGCAGTCATGATATCATCCTTGGATTACGAATACGAATGGTCAGATGCTACGTGTTTTCGGTATTATTTTATGGAATGGAAGCATGGACGCTTACCGAAGAATTGATAAGGCGACTTGAGGCATTTGAGATGTGCGTCTACAGAAGAATACTCATAATAAGTTGGACGAAATTTTAACAAATATTATTAAGTTCTCCAAGTTAAGCGTTAATTTAAATGTGACAGCTGTTTCGGCTTGTTAGTCTATTATTAAACAGTGGCTAAACCACGTATAATCGACTTATTTATAAGATTCAAGTTACCCCTTCCCCATGGATATTAGACGTTTTCGAAGCGAAGCCCTATATTAAGATAATTTTTTCCTAAGCACTTATCATTAAAGATTCCCCGGTTTATAACTACGGTTTATAACTATATTTATTGTTACGCTTTATCGAAATTAAGCGTCTCACAAGACGAAGCTACTTTTTTATATGTGAAAGCAGGTACGGAAGTCTTACGTCCCATCGTATGGTTGGCTCAAGTGATAAACTTTACACAACATAACGTTCACCAATTCCACCCGTGACAGTCTACCATATCCATAAATTTTTTTGAAGTTGTATATATTGTGTTTACTTTGCACACCCTGTTCCGTAAGTGTGTTGTCTTTACTACATATAAAAAGTAGCTTCTCTATAAGACATCTACAAATAATGTAACTTGATCAATGATGTCACCCTGGGGATCAAATCCAGTATTGCGTTCTAGAAAATTTTTAACAAACTCAAAGTATTCTAAAACTAAAAACCTAGTTTACAATATTTAAATGTACTAAAGCGAACAGCTTCTACGCAAGAAAAAAATTAAGCTAAAACAATAATATGCGTAGAGAATATTTCAAGTACCTAACAATAACTGAGTAGGTATATGTTTTCATTTATCAAAGAATAAATGAAATAATAATAATAAATAAAGATTTTTAGCACATGATAAAAAATAATAGAATAAGACAAAAATTTAGGTATATTACACTATTGACTGATATACCTAGGCTACTCAAACCAAACTTCGATGATGCATTTTACAATTACCGAAGTGTAAATTAAAATATATGGTTGTGTGAACATGAACAAGTTTGTATTAATTTAAAGGTTTACTTACTTATAAGTTTATTCTTTCCATATATTCTAACTGTCGAGTGGAAGCACAAAATATTTTTGCTTCGTGCAAAATATGGTAGATATTATTCAAATTAACAATTCAGTGCTATTTTTTATGACTAAATTCTAAAACTAGTTTCATGGTCCGCTGTAGTGGTTCAATTTATATCTGTTTATCCATCGCAAGAAACAGGAATATCCGCCCGCCAAACTTCAAATTAATTTAAAAGTAAGAGATTATCTGATTTAAGAGACTGAGGTGAAGGCCCGAATATTTCAAGACATTTGTCAAATATCAATATTTATATAATTACAGCAGAAATATGAGCTTTAATCTCAGACACTTTGAATGAAGAGATTGAAAATAAATGTATTCTACCTTTTAAAATAATATCAGTACTTATTTATTATAATATTCATCACGTTAAAATTGATAATGTGTGCAATATTATTAAATAGTGGTCAAGACATGATTGTATGATACTGCATATCAACGAGAATAGACCCGAATACACATACAGGGTGTCACGTACCTATTAGCAAAAATTTCGATGGAGTCTTCTTCGTTCGATTTCGAATGAAAAATATTATTTGCACAGACAAGCGACATCACAGGTAGCATTTTTTTTCAATATTCAGGCTCATTTTCTGAAAAACGTCGGACTATCACTAGAATAACTTATATGGAATATCAAAAATTCATTCGATATAATACAAGTGAAATAAAGTAATTTTGAAATTTCTGCAAGGTTTTAGTAAATTTATTTGCCTTGTCAAAGTTGCACAAAACGTTGTACAGAATATCGTTCAGAAATACCGTTGATATTTCTCCCAAAGTGTAAAGAATATATTCTCTATCCAAAATTAAATGAGGAAGACTCCCCGAAGTCTTTGCTACTAGCTAATAGCCACCCGTATCTGTCTAACTTTACGCGCTTTTTTCGTGAAATACTAAAAAAGAAACACTGCAAGACACTATTACGATGTTTCATTCACCATTCAACATTCAAAGGTTTCTATTTATTTACAATCCCGACTAATATTGTAAAAGAAAAACGTGGATATTTTTAATATTGTTGGCCTAACAACTCCATTGTGCTCATCAGATTTTTTAAATTATTCTGGGCTGCCTAGAATTTCATAAACAGGGTAGGTAGTCTTAAACACTGTGTCTATAGATGTGATATGATGGATGACGTATTTTTAATTGTGATTAACACTCTAATAATAATTCTAACATTCGGACGTAAACAATGTGTTATTCGAGGACTTGGCATTTTTTTCATTGATAAGCACGGTCTACATATTATACTTAATGTCATTATCAGCGTGAACTAATAAATTATATGTTAGTGTGTATATTTATTATTAATTAAGAAATCCAACTGCATTAAGAAATATAAAATAAAATGTCGTGATCCGATTTTTTTAAAAATGAATAATGAGTGGTGCACTTTTTTGACATAGTGGTTGAAAAAATATATTTAATTCATCGTTCAATTGTACTGGGTTTAAGATATTGTAAGTAGATATATAATATAAAATTAATGAGATTTTTCGGCTATTCTATGCAACTAATTAGGGGTGGTTCTGTGTCGTATGAGACCTGAATTTTGCTTATTTTACTTATGCTTATGGGATTATTCCGGATAGAAAAATATTTTTATTAAATTAGGTTAGATTAGGTTTTTGCTTTAGATATTTTGATTTTAGGTTTTTAGAATACGTTACACGCCACTAGTATCCATATACCCCATTAATAAAATAAGAGGGGTAAAAAATAATAAGATTCTTTAATTGAAAAAAATGAACGAAAATACAAAAATAATTTAGTATTTAGTATAGTATAGTATTTAGTCGCTTTAACCGCACACTTTTACGTATTTGACGTCAGATCTTGCTCCGCTACATGGACAGAGGAGTAAGAAAATTACATGCCTAGAATATAATGGAAATAAATTAAAATAATATAACAGTGGTATATATTTCAAACGTTAAAACATGCAGGAATATAAATTTATTTACACAGGTAAAAGAAATACCACCAAAAAGGGGAATTAGATAGAATATTAGATTTTTTTTAAATATAAGAATAATTAATATCTTTATTCCTTGATGCAAAGCAAAGGAATTCTAAAGGCGTGCGTACCTACCTACACACATACAAACATTAATATATGAATGTGGGACACTTTCATCGTCGTTCTCAAAACGGTACTTATTTATCGCTCCATTGGAGTTTCTATTACACTTTTCTCATCCTACCAGACTCTGGCAACACCCGGTAAATAATAATATGTTTTCAAATCTTGTCGTATTCGCTCGCATATTTGACTACTCCTTAATTACAATTTGCGTGTTTCAATTGAGTAGATCGTTACGAGATAACGAGGGTACGCAAAGGCGCCGCATACCTCGAGACGCGCGAAGAAAAAAGTGGGACACAAGTCGTAGTAGAAAACGTCGTTGACAACTCGCGAAATCTCACAAGTGCGATGAAACTTAATAAAAATCTGGTTTATTATTCGTGGTTTAAAATTAAATATTTATACTTTAGTACAATAGATGATAGCATAATCAATTTAAGATATGAGATATAAATCAAACTTATTGTAGAAAGTATAAAACATTGGCATAAAACTATAAAGTATCTCAACAAACAATATATTGTTTCAAATTTAATTAACACTCAATACAAATACGAACGTTATAACGAAATATTTTCGGTTATTTACTAACAACTGATATAAATTTGATAATTGATTAAATATGTAATCAAAACAAACGCAAAAGAAGATATTGTAACATTTTAATAACAAGCAAACATAACAGCAGAGTTGGACAGTGTTGAAATAAATTTTATCATACCTTTAATTGTTCAAATAGAGTTGGTAAATACAGAGAGCATCTGTGATTGTGGTAATCCAAAAAGTTTAATTCGATATCACAACATTTAAATGTCACAGAATCACAGCACGCACGGGCAAACTCTCCGAATCTCATATCCCAACTGACAACTGACAGCCAAGTGAAGTTCATCGCGAGACGTTCATTTGCGGAATACCGCGCATGCGCACTACTTGAAAGAGAAATGTCATGGCGGCATATTTAAAAATACTAATAGGACAATACTATTAATAATTATTCTTTGTGTGTACATATTTATTTATTAAGTGTTCATATTTAAGCAGCACTGTTCTTATTTTCGGCAATAATTTCATTGGGGCCGATAGCGCAGCGAACTTGAAGCTTCGTGTAAAATCGAATTATTTTCAAATTGACACGTTAACATTTCTAAAATATTTTTCAGTGCATTTTCAATTATATTCCCTAATAAATGATATACGTAATGAATCTACCAACACTATTTAGCACTGCCTGATTTACGAGAGCCTTAATTTGACTTCTTTTTGGATAACTAGGTGAAAAATCGTCAATAATAGCAGGACAAGTTTTGTTTCTAATTTAAGTAGGTACACAGAAAAGTTAGTAGCTACCTTCTGATAAAGCTTCTGATAATGAATTAAATTACTATTGAACACATGGGAAGTTGGTTAACCTGAAAAAAATATTTTTTGGTATCCAATCAAGTGACGTATTGCCAGAGATTATTTTATTGGAAATAGGCATGCATGTGGCTTAAGCTTACAGGCTATTATTATAAATATGACGTACAAACCGTGAGGTTTATAAGCATTAGTGCAGATTGTAGATGTTGCGTGTGATTATTGTATTGCAACAGTATATTATTTTAAATATAAAGCATATGTTAGTAAAAATCCTCTAAGAGTAAAGACTCATTTTTCTCCCACTTAACGTGCATGTTACAGATGTTGAGTCTTCAACAACAATCATCGACATGTCCTAGAATAACAGTACCTACCTACAGACTTCCCAAGCTTGCTACTTCACAGTCATTAACCACTACTTATCCGCCACAAATTACGCCTTGCAGACGGCGTCTACCCGTACAAAATTTATTGTAATCAAATGAAATTAGTTGTTTTTGTATATTTTTTTAAGATGAACGTAGGTACGTAATAATGACAATAAATTCAGGTGGCACCTACACAAAGTGTCCGAGAATAACGTGGGATCGAAGCGCATAAAAGTATTTTTGTTACTTTTTCTTTCAATTCAGTATTGATAAAATTGCTTCATTTTTTAGGTATCTCTCCTTCAAACGAATCAATTATATATTTAATTTCTACAAATGTGTTTTCTGTATCTCGCTGACCATTCTCGGAATTAAGATTTAATTTTAATTTAAAATGTGGGATCAGAGCTGGAGGCGTCTTTATTGTGCGTTCTGTATGCCCTATGTATGCATACATAAGCTTATAATATTTTTCACTAGATGGCACTAGCCATCGTTTGTTCGTTATTAACAAACTTGAATCAATTGTCTGTGGGCAGTATAAATCATGTTGTATCCATAGACGTATTATAATTATATAGACAAGTTATTCCCATACTAGCCGGCTTTCATATGTAGCAAATTTTGCATGAAAGAGACAACAAATCACGCCACACAAACGCTCTGCGTGTAGACAGAAAAATCAGGTAATTTGAAATCACGGTGACTAAAATAACATACTCATTCTTACAATAGTGTACGATACTTCGTTCCTTTTTCCGCGTAGCGTCGTGCCTGATCACAACAAAGGTCCGTTCGATAACGAATACAAGTAAGGCAATTACCGTGCTTTTGAGTTGCCAAGATTCCACGCTTGTATCTACAGTTTATTATATCATTGGTTGTATCAACATGATTTATACTTTAGTATTAAAACATAGATTTTCACGAAGACGGGTTATTAAATTGGTGGAAAATGCAAAAATTTATGATTTAAACTTAACAATTAAGATAAACCAAGTAGATACAATTATTGGTAAGCGCGGTATGATTTATCCGATTTTTTTAAATCATATTTTGTCTGATATCATTTACATAATATGTAGGAATTAATCATTTACGTAGAAATTAATTTAAGTCATTTAATGTGGTGGCGTTTACTTTGTGGAAATCCATTTTAACAATTATGAATAAAAACACTATGTTTCCTTTTTCCACTAGTTTATTTTTGAGTATCTACCTACAACACATCACGTTTCGAAAGTCTCCTTTCTCAGGTGAGTTGAGACCAAAGTGTGTGGGAATGAATGTATGGTGTATGGGTTGTGGGTTCAGTGGATGTGGAAGGGGTATCTAGGTGGTGGGAGGCATGTTGTATTATACTCAAAAATAAACTGGTGGATGAAAAGAAAAATAGTGTTTTGTACATAAATGGAATTAATTTACGTTTATCTATAATAATCTTAAGTATCGAGAGTAAAATCATAAGATTTTTGGAGGCTGACAAATTTTATATCACGGAGTTAAAGGCATGTCATTAATTTTTTGGTAAATTTTTGTCTCTTTTTTTATAAAGAAAACAGTATTTCTTGGGAAGTTAAAATGTAAAGTTCATAACAACAAAAACACGTTAAAATTCTCTGTATTTAGAGCCGTTAAACAATATAATATGCCCTGGGTATGAAAAGACACCGAGAAAACCCAACAGCTTATTATACAGGGTTATTTGGAAAACATTAATAACCTCGCAGGACTATATTCCTATCATGATTATGAGTCGAAAATGTTCAAGCTATCATGACCTAATCTCAATAGTTATGGAGATATGCTACATCAAAGTTTGCATTTTTTTCTCAATATTTCTGACTTATTTTTTGTAAACCGTTGGAATATCATTACAGTAACTTATATCGAATATGAAAAATTCATTCCCTTTAATACAAGTCAAATAAAATAATAAGAACCTTCGAATTCCATTTGGAAAACATTCCAACTGAAAATTTTTCAAGATTTTTATCATTTTATTTAACTTGCATTGAAACAAATGAATTTTTAGGAATCGATATAAGTTACTGTAATGATAGTCCATCGTTTTACAAAAAATACGTCAGAAATATTGAAAAAAAATTCAAACTTTGATGTCGCATATCTCCATAACTATTGATATTATAGGTCATGATAGCTTGAACATTTTCGACTCGTAATCAAGGCAGGTATATAGTCCTGCAAAGTTATTAATGTTTTTCAAATAACCCTGTATAAATCATGGAAAATGATGGAGCGTTTCCTTTCCCTTCGGTTCAAGTGAACATTTTCGATTCACAGCTCTGGTGGCAGAAACTTCGCCGGTAGATTCCTGGCTATGTTACGGGACGAGTCTAAAATCTGCATGGAACAACCATGACGCAATATCAATAGTTGTGGTGATATGCAATATCAAAGTTTGCATTTTTATTTTTAATATTTCTGACTTATTTTTTGCATAAAGTTGAGCTATCATTACAGTAACTTATATCGATTATGAAAAATTCATTTTCTTCAATACAACTTAAATAAAATGATAAAAACCTTGTAAAAAAAGCTTTTTTCAAGGTTTTTATCATTTTATTCGATATGTATAAAAGAGAATGAATTTTTCATAATCGACATAAGTTACTGTAATGATAGTCCAACTTTTTGCAAAAAATAAGTCAGAAATATTGAAATAAATGAAAACTTTGATATTGCATATCTCCATAACTATTGACATTAGGTCATGGTTGCTTGAACATTTCAGACTCATAACACAGGCAGGAATCTACCGGCCAAGTTTTTGCTGCTAGCTCCGGTACACCTGTATAATTATTGTCATCATGTAAAATGTTCAAATGATTTTATGTGCACCAATTATCGGATTATATATGACATCGGATTGAAGAATACACAGCAACCATAATATTCTTAACATCCCTTATTTCTTTTTTCTTACTAAAATATATACATTTTGCAATTTAAAAACTTTTCACGAAGCTTCAGATAGGAAATTACCTCAAATTTATAATGTTTTCTTTAATTTTAAAAATATAATTTTGTGTTTACCTTGTGTTTCTTCTTTCTTAATGATAAGGTAAAAAGTATCATTTTATTCATCATAACAAACAAAATAAATAGATAATAAATTAGTCATGTGTTTTATGGACCCCCAGTATCACGAACCTAGCTTAGCTTACCCTGCATTGAAAATATTTTTCAATTTTATTCTGCGGTCTTTTGACATAGAGCCGTCGGATTTTATTTAAGATAAAATAAAATTTTGCAATGCGGATCGTTCCATTCTTAAATTTATGTAATACTGATAAGGCGCAGCCTTGCAAACCAGCCGCAGGGCCAAGTCGAACACCCGGCGATAGCCGGGCGTGATAAAGCTCGCATATAAATATTTACTAACGACGACGGGAAACAGAATACATATTCATGTTGTGATCTGCCTTTACTTTTCATTACAATTAACTCGAAATATAAATTGCTAACTGTATTATGAATTCACCTAAAATATATTGCACCGCCTAGGCAATCAATACAGCTCTGTTGATGTATTTAAAGCTCGTACAATATCCTCTCCTCACCCTTCCATTCCCGAAACACGACAGGGAAGCGCACTTCTGATTCCAAAAATTATTACCAGAATTTTTGAAGTCAAACTTCTTCGCGTAATCAAAATCGTATTAAATAGTGAGATGTACAGATTATTTTAAAGTACATTTAGTATTTAATGTCTAAAAATACATTATTTATTATTCGAGTCACTTACATTTAAGAATAGTGGAAAATCATAGCCCACGGGTATGACACTGGCTTCTTACACCGAGGGTTCCAGGTTCGATTCCCGGTGAGGTCACAATTAATCTATGTGATTTGGGTACTCAAGTTTCTAATTGAGCCTCATGTCCTGTTGAAGCATAAAATTAAAAATAAAAATAAATATTTCTGCACATTAAATAAGCTAAATAAGAGTTTATTTTAAAATAATCTCTATATCTCGCTATTTCGCAATTTTTCTGGGTCTTTTCATACTGGCAGTGTGCATACTAATACTAATAAAGAAGAAAGACTTCATGTGAGGGGATTAGAAGCGATGTATTTTATTTCATTTGCTTTTCCAATCTCCAGCATTGACAACTTCGGTGACACAAATCAGAAAGAGACTAGGGAATTTGTGGCAGTTTTATTATATCTGGCATATATACAGATTTCTGGCATTCGCCGAGTATTTCAATACCTTATATGTCTACAACTTCTCTGCTGAAACTCCTTCAAAATTTTTATCTGATTACGTGAACAGCGTGTCAGCCTTTAACACAACTCTTAAACTTATGAATCAAAAATAATGTTGACGTGTTGTATCAATTTTTCATTATTATTTTTTTTAATTACTACATCATCAATCACCACTTAACGAGTTTCTTTTACATTCATTTTCTATCCTTGAAATGACGCAGTTCGAGGGTTCCAGCCCCATTTTGAACAAACGCAACGCTACCTAAGGGGACATATCAATATATTTTAAAATCAGTTGCCAAGGTACATTCATCAAAACATGCAATTCAGTTTACCTGTGACTTTGCTTCGGTTAATCATTTGATTTATGATTTATCAATCAAAATAGACCTCGAAGGTACAGATTACGGTAATATATCGCATTAAAGTTCGTTTTTCATAAAACTCCCCTATCGGTTTTACGTGCAACGTGGTGCCGCCCAACCCTAGGGTACGATTCGTCTGGACCGGGCAAATTATTGCACTTCACTAAGGGTAGCGAGTGTAAGGGGATAAAATATTATTTATTCCGTTTTAAAACCGCAAGTTGAAAAGTCCTCATTTCTGAATAAAACCAACAAGTACCTACATAGACTCATTAGTATATTGAAGATCAGTCATTAAATTAATCTGTCTGGATAAATCAAAATATTGTTTTTAATTTTATGGCACTATTTAAAAATAGAAAAATCCCGACATACATTTTTTTAAGCACCGGGTAAAACACCATATAATAGGGGAAGGTTGCTTCAAGTCGTGCTCTATAAGAAAAAACATGTATACAGGGTGTACCAGAGCTAGCAGCAGAAACTTGGCCGATAGATTTCTGACTATGTTATGAGTCTAAAATGATCAAGCAATCATGACCTTAATATAAACAGTTATAGAGTTACGCAATATCAAAGTTTGCATTTTTTTTCCAATATTTCTGACTTATTTTTTGCAAAAAGTTGAACTATCATCACAGTAACTTATATCGATTATGAAAAATTCATTTACTTCAATGCAACGTATTATAAAAATAACTTTTTAAAATTTTTGCAAAGTTTTTATCATTTTATTTGACTTGTATTAAAGCGAATGAATTTTTCATAATCGATATAAGTTACAGTGATGATAGTTCAACTTTTTGCAAAAACTAAGTAAGAAATATTGGAAAAAAAAGGAAACTTTGATATTGCATATCTCCATAACTATTGATATTAGGTCATGGTTCCTTGAACATTTTAGACTCATAACATACTCAGGAATCTACCGGCCAAGTTTCTGCTGCTAGCTCTGGTACACCCTGTATATATTGAAAGATCTATTAAATAAATAAGATTTATATTAAACTTTTGTGAATATTGTTACTTATTATGACAAAAAGTTCGAAGTATCTTCAAGCATTTACATGAAATTAACAAAAATTACTAAGTGGTACCACCTAGAGCTAAAGTCGTATTTAATAAAAAATAACTAAGACTTTATTTATTATGTGGTCTACAAATACAAATATTTTTATCGTGTCATCTTCACATATTCAGTTTTTACAAGCGCAAACAACTGTGGAATAGGAGATAAAATATTTGATTTCACCCTTATTTTGTATGACGCAGTAAAATTTTTCTTTTTTTGCCGAAATCTCATGCGACTTAAGACACTAGATTTTTATTTCAAATGAACATAATAAAACACTGAATAAAGCTATTACGATTTAGTTTCGAGTAAAAAACTATCAACCATACACAGAAAATTATAAGAAAACAACGATTGCTTTACTTGGTGAGAAAATTTGTTACTTTATGGTCGCTGATGGACGCTAGTGACGTGAAACAATATGGTTGAACGAAGGAACGATTTAGGCAGTGATGCGACTTAAGCAACCCTACCCTATTATTATTATTATGACGGATTATAATATGTATCTGAATTGTGTCAAGAGTAAACAATATAGTATAAACAGATATCTACTCATATCAAAATTATTAATGAATAAACAGCTCATATTTTTTATTACTTACTCATTAGCATTAGCAATGTACAGATGGAAGCAGTCAATTAAGCATTTTAAAATATTCAAGTACCTACCCGGATTCGCATACAGGCAACTTTAAACGACGCGTGCATATCCATGGAAATAGGGGCACCATGAAAATCTCTACAAAAAATTAGATAACTGCTACACAGAGATAGGCTGGATGATCAGGACCTATTCCATAGATTTCCCGATCACTTGACATACGCTCAACTTGATTCTTAAAAATCAAACCCTAATAAAAGGCCCGTGGTAAGTCTTGGCTTCCTTTTGTCCTGGATTTTTTAAACGAATTTCAAAAGGTAGCCATTGCAAAAGAAAAACGATAAAAAGGATTACGATCGCGTATGGTGAAATAAGTATTAATGAAAAAAAAACATCTCGATTAGAAGACATAATTTCGATCATTAATGTTTACATATAAATATTGTTTTATTTTATCTGACAAAATGTTATGTTAAAAGTATTTATAGACGTTTCATTTAGAACGTTTTATCTATCCAAGTGACACAAAGATTTATTAACTTCTCAAAATATAGTTCATAGTGGAGAAAATTTCCAAATAACACTTTAATTAATCTAGGGGACTGGCGAATCAAAATGCATTTTTATAGTTACTTTATGTTTTCATGTTTCAGACACACCATCAAAAATCACGGGAAATAATAATAACGATTTACCTTGCGTGACCACGCAACATAAGCCGAGCGCCGATTGCGTATCACACTCTAAGTATCTAAAGTTTTAATTCCAGCAATTAACAGACTTTACGACATGCAGACGGATGGACAGACAGACAACGCAATTATTATGTTTGATTACAATCCTTGAATAGTACAATAAATAAGCAAACCTTTTATAAAATGTTATAAAAAATTACTCTAGGTACTTCAAATGCATCGTTAAGTAGTACTAGCTGCAACCCGTCAAAAATAACGGAACATTGGTACGAGTCTTTGCTAAGTCCTAGTATACACTACACTACCGCACCCAAACTAATTTGTACATTATATCTTCCCTACTACTCCCACATTCCCTTCCACCCTCTCCACTCGCTATTAAAGTAAATTTTTATAATCAGTGGAAAATTTGTAATTGGCATAATTGTAAAAACCATTATTTCATATTTTTAAGATTCTTGTTTTGCTATTAATTTTCCCTGAAACAAAATAAATAAATAAATAAATTTATAGCATATTTTTGGTAGTCCACGGAGAGGCGGCCGTAGCAACATGCGTTGAGCGACCGGTTCGGGTTTGCTGGCCCGGGGTTTAAGCCCCATCTCCGGCCGTTTAATTTAGTTTTTTTAGCCATGAATTCGAACAAAATTACGGACGTTACACGAAGTTACGGGGACAGACCGACGGACGGACGGGCGGACAGACAGACGGACAGACAATAAAATTATTATGTTTAATTTTTTTCAACGTGATTTATTCTACAATTTAAATACTCTTATAGTAACAAATATAAACTTGTTATCTTATTAATAGACGTATAACTTTTCCAACTAGTAAATAATAATTCGAACGAATAAACAATAATAATTTAAGATTAAAACTATTTTCATTTCAAAATGAAACAAACACTCGACATACTGCTGTACACATCCCTTTCTGCACTGCACGGTGGCATTATTCGACACATAAACACACGTCTCGGAACGCTCTAGTTGAATGTTTGATCATATCATTCGGTCTCTGCGTTCATTCAGTCTGAAATATTCCGTCGTGGCGGGTGGACCTTACGTTACTTTTTTACATTCTATGTTTAAAAATATTTTTATTGCACCAAAAAACCGAAGATAACTCAAGGTAGGAACTTTTATACTTACACTCACGTTATGTATTCCATTTTCAAAAATCTTCAGGGAAAACACGAGTGCATAATTTATCTATGATTTTAATTGTTCATTTATGCATTTTTCCCGCTATTTATTTTTGACACATCGAAAATATAATCACCATTTGAAAACGGAAAGAACACGTTGATAGTGAAGAAAATTTTATGCAATATGTTTAATCGTTTTTCCACGTTGCGTCATTTCGTTGCTATGGTTACACAAACAACTACAAAATTAATGTACCGCTCACGTTTTCCATTTTACCGGAACATTTTATCATGCCCTTAAATCACCAATGACAGGGAAATACATTTCTATTTGCAGGTTTTCAGTGTACATAAATTCAATCGAACGTTTAAAGTGTATTTGACATGTGTTCGAGTTGTCAACCTTCGGAAAATTACCGGGTTTCATACACGTGTTCAAGTTTTAAACAAATTACAAAATGTTACTACATATATTACGACATATTCTTAATATGCTATTTTAATAAATAAGACAAGAATTTAACGATTTTTTTAGGTTTTCACTTTTCACGACCGTTCAGAATTTTCTGGATTGTGTTTTCTGGGGTGCTATGTCGTGTTATTACGGCCTAGCAATGGGATCCAAAATGTCTTGAAAACATGGCCTAATACCCCAGAAAAAGTCAACCAGGGAAAACAATAAATTAATTTATCGTTGAAATTTTGTATTTAATTGGTACCTACGCATTAATTTAAGGATAGTTTAATTTTTATTAAAAAGTGTTTCTTAATTAATTAACAAGAAAATTTGAATTTACTATTTTTATGTCATGATTTATAACAATGTACTGATTTTGGAAGGGATAGGTTACTTAAAATAATTCATTGGTTTTTAAATTAGTAATCTTCGGTGACTTTTTCCTTTGAAAAAGTATTGAAATGTAAAATGTAGAATTTTTCAACACAATTTACAAAGAATATGTAAAACTTTGAAAAAAAGACTAATTGTTTTGTATTCCCGCGTCTACTTGCTGTTTTTAAGTCAGAACTCTAATATTTAGAATAAATTGAAGACGTAGGTATTTCAGTTTTCTTTTAATCTTAAATTTGCCACTTTTTGAAAACGCCGTCGATTCCTTGCTTGACTATTGGTTAGAGACGTCCTTGGCTAAGCCCAAAGAGTTTATAATACACCTCATTGGCTAAACCAAACAAATGTCCCAAATATATTACAAATATAGGTAGGTACCTAATAGATTTTGAGTCAAATTCTGACTGATTTGGCACCTTCTGTGCCTAATTTAATAAAAATTAAACAAAATGCTTTTACGAAAAAGCATTTTTGGTTTCGTTTTGAAAACTGCACATTTTTTTAATGTATGCGAAATGGTTTATGAATACTGCACAGCGCAGCGACCAATAAAACATTTTTCACGAGCAGACAGACAAAAGATAATTGTGTAATTGATTCATCGACCAATTGAGTTCCTCCAACACCTTATAATACTACGTGTTTGGATCGTAAGGTCATTAGGTTATTGAGGAAACAATGCAAGTATTGGACCGGCGGGATGCTTTGCATTCGTCAATGAAAAGAGATATGTTGTACTTAAAAAGATCTATTACACTATATCTGTTTATTTTAAAATAGATCAGATACATGAGCTGTCAATTATAAAAATTCCTCTTTTTAAATTTCCCTGCAAGTTATTCTTCTTCACTTTCTTGTCATCTTTTAGCACCGACCTATTCTGTAAATTACAATATTGCTATTTTGGTCATTGTTATCCCAACTCTCATTTTTCATAATCAAAACAAACAAAAAACAACATCAACAAACACGAGACGTATTTTTTTATGCCCGTGCAATTAATTAATTGATTAGACATACGATTTGCATTTTTAGACGAGACCTTTATAAAGAAGTTGTGGATCTACGTGGTCTAATTAAAGTAACAGGAATATGAAGTGTAAGGAATTTATAAACACTTGTCATTAAAAACCAAGATAAGAAGCAGAAATTACATTTTGTATTTCGATGCCTACAAAGGCAATGGTGCAATATCACTTTTCATCATTTGCCATGTCAATTTATATTTATGTATGTACCATTACCGCACAGTTGTGCGATAATGGCATATAAATCAATTAAAGTCAAAATAGTTAGGTTGTTACACATGTATACATTGATTATTGTGTCAGAAGTCCACATGTCTGGTTGTTTTTAAAAACACATGTTTATTTGATGTCGAAGCGACATGGGTGTCAAACAGACTTCTATCGTCACATAAACCAGTCACTGCGATCTAGAGTTTTGGCTAAAATATAATTTTTTGATGAATATTATATAAAATAAGTACCTTTTAGACCTCTTTCCATTTAAGAGAGACGGTGTACGAGGCACGTTTTTTCGTTGTGTTGGTGTTTGTACCCGTAAATATTTTACTAATTCGATTTTCTTTCTTAAATGGAAAGACCTATAGGTACCTATATTATTTTAAAAGTTGGTATAAATCAGTTTGTTTCGCACATTATCGGTCTACAAGTATATTTAAATACAGCTGGACGTGTGCATTGATAAGACCCGCGTTAAACAGTACAGAGTTAAGTGCGGAGCGAACTATGATTCATTGTATTTAGTATGCACCAAAATCTCTGAAAAGAGAGATTAATGACTTCATATACGTATACGTAACATTAAAGAACAAATATCAAGGAAATGGACTCAATTTCTTAATCGAAAAGTAAAAATGAAATTATGAATTAAATTTGATAATAAATAAACATTTTGTTTCATCAAAATATTTGAAAAAATATAATTATAATATTTAGAATATTTTGAGTTTGTCCAAATTTTTCAGAGTACCGGATTTTTGTCACAGGGACATCATTAATCAATCAATATATTATAGGTGTCTCACAGAGACAAAATTATATTTTTATGTGAAAGTAGGTGTGGAAGTCTTTGGGTGTTCATAGGGCTAACGACCTATCGTACGGCTGGCTTAAGTGATCACTTTACACAATGTAACGTTCACCATTTCCGCCCATGATAGAACACCATGTCCAACAAATTTTTGGAAGTTGTATATATTTATATTTTACGACATGTTCCATACATGGGTTGCAACAATCTTTAGCGCGATCGGCATCCAAAGCTTTTTCATTCCCCTTAAATTATCACAGATGTTAATAATGAGACATCTATTTTTATGATTTTTAATATTTTTTTAGGAATATCCTTTATATGTGTAATGAGATTCTTCCGAATTATTAGCACAATTGGTCGTAACCCCTATGAACACCCAAAGACTTCCATATCTACTTTCCCATAAAAATATAATTTCGACTCTGTGAGACATCTATAATATATTGATTTAATAATATTTAATTGTAGCGCCTATTAACAAAAAATCTTCATTCGGTTAAACCCGTCACGCACGAATAATGCTGCAGTATCAATTTTTAATATAACCTACTTGATAAATTCAGTATCTATATATCACCTTGGGTGGTTGTTAAAGTTGTAGAGCCTTTGGGTGATAAAAAATATTTAAGCGCCATCATAGATAGTCATTTTAGGTAGTTACCAGAGTATGCGTCTGAAAGTTGAACGCTCGCATGACAAACTGTCATTTGCACAAGTTAATGTTCCCCCTATTACAGGTGTATAGTGTATGATATAATGATTGTATATTTTTATATATGGACACTTACCTATCTACAAATAAAACGAATGTTATATTTTTCCTTCAGTGTGTCCAGCGATGCTCTTACATAGTTCGCACAGTTTGGCCGATTAGGTTTTTAAAAAAACTTAACGCTGTGTATTTTGACATATTTCTACTTATATGCATTTTGAAATACCTATTAGGACAGGAAAAAATTATAATATACCTACTTGGTCGCGATCACATACCACCAAAATACGTAGACATAAACCAACGTATATTTATTGGTACACGACCTGGTCCCACAAGGTTGGTTCCAATACGTTTGACTTGTTTAACAAACTTACTGCGAGCTTGTAAATTTTGAAACAGTTATGAAAAGGTCAAACTAAACTCTCTTAAAAGTATAATGTCTTATCAAATAAGTCACGCTTTATAACAAGACGTTTTTACTTAAGAGACTCAGTTTGGAATGAAATTTAAAAAATCTGACCCATAAAAGCCAAGTTTTTATTATACTCCCTTTCTCATTGAAACAGGATTCGCGCCTACTCCACGCGTGGTGCTCGAAAATTAAACAATATATAAATCGTTAAATCCAAAATTCTACCATAATTATTTAATTTTTTAAACGAACATTTATAGATCATTTTTATCGTCGCTGTGAGTCTGCCTGCAAAGTTTCAGCTCGATTGGATCACGGGAGAAGGGTTAAAAATCGATCCAAAGTTTTTTCGACAGACAAGCAGACGCTACGAGTTAAAAGAGTGCGAGTAAAAAGAATGTCTATTGTTAAAAATACGTTTTGTTTACTAGGGAATTTCATTATTCAAGAATAAATACTTTACTGCGGTATAAATGTGACTTGAACATTCTTCCGCTGTGACCCAACCCCTTTCCCTAAATAAATTTTTACACTCCGTGTCAATAAATAATTTTTTCTCTTGATAATGCTTTTGTTGTTGTTTTTACACAAAATGTATCAACAAATATACAAATAGCCTTTTAATACTAGCGCTCAAGCCATCCCTACCCAAGGGTTAAAAAACATCGCACGCATTTCAATATGATTACCCGAGTTTTATCCGCTACTAATACTCTTCCTGTGTCTCCCTGAGGACCACCTTAGTTTTTTTTCCTTTCCCACCTTTTCCTGTTCACAGTTATTCGCTGCCGCTTATTTTCGCAGAGTTTGATGACTTCATCAGTCCATCACGGGCTTGAGAGGGGCCTACTATACTCTTGATTTTCTTCGCGTATCATGCATTTGTCCAGCGATATTTGTCCCCCAAGCGATCGTACATTTATAATTCAATTTCATTACACACTTACGTATTGCGTTAAAAATGCGAAAATGTATTATTATTGAGTAAAACAAGTGAATATTTTCTTTGGAATGTTATTCCTGTTCAGATATGCATTCGTATGCGAATTCCGCGTCATCCGACCGTATTTAAGTTAAGATAAGAACTCATTAGGCCCCCATTGTTCATTGTTATGGCAATAATTTTAGTTGAGCGAAAAAGTTGTAATTATATCCTGCAGGTGGTACAGTGTTAGCAAGCATTAATTGCGTTTTCCGCATTAAAAATACGTTTTGTCAAAATATTGACCTTGGCAGCGTATATCCTGTCCTATTCTGAAAATAATATTGGGATGTCAGATCTTTATTCCAATCTTAACAGGTACCTATGTGTAGCATTGTATTGCCGCCAATTTCAGTGTTTTAAGTGTGTTTGAAATTAATGAATTCAATCAATCAGAAAGCTCTAAAACGTAAACAAACGTTAAGTTATTCACAATTACGAATAATGAGCTTTCTAATTGATTGAATTCATTAATTTCAAACCCGTCAAACATAAAAAGTCAAAAAACGGCGTCACAATGTTACACAATAACTGTCAAGTTACAAAAATAGCAATAGTATTGCTTATTTCAGAATACAGATGATATATCCATAATGGGATCCAAAATTTTTAAAAATAATTCTAAAATAAATACCTTCAACCGTCAAGGATAAGCTATTTTAAAAATCTTTTATTGCAATTATATATGCAGGTAATTTTTATAATGTTTCGATTAATTTTTAGTAGAACTGGCTGAATTCAAATATTATCAGAAAGCAATTTTCTGTGAGCAGCTATGGCGATTCAAAAAACATTGGAAACGCCAAGTATCGATCCCGATACGTCTCGCATACTGAGGCAATGTTCTACCACCTACCTATGTTATAAGTCATAATACCTAAATGTTATCATAAAATTATAGTACTAATATTTAAATTATTTTTAAAAACTTATTACCGGTGTGGAACCTTGTAAAACGCCTGGATTAATAAAAAAACTTATGATATTATTCTTATCTTCTCCTCTCCTCTTATTACCTACATCAGTAAATCCGACTCCTTTTGTAAGTGCCTAATTAATTATAAGACATATCATAGATGTCTCACAGAGACGAAGCTATATTGTAATGTAGGTATGGAAGTCTTTGAGTGTTTATAGGGCTTACGACCTGTCATATGGCTGGCTTGAGGGATCATTTTACACAATTGTATAATTGGTAATGTATAAATGGTTTTTATACACTTTGTTTTGAACTTTTATAACCACTATGCTTACGCCATCTATGTATTCTTTTTTTGAAAATTTTTGTGAAACTGTGAAACAGTTTATAGATGATTAATTATTTTTAAATCCACCTAAGCTATGTAAAAAAAATCAATGTAGTCAGTTTAATACTTCACCGATTCTGATACTCTCGAAACTCGAGTAGTAGGTAATATACAATAAAACTCAATTGGAGATAACATTTTTACGATATTTGTAATCTGCTATTTTCACGTTTTTTTTATTTTACTTAACTGTATTTGTGTATCTTTTTCGAACGACAAAAATTTATTCTGTTCAGGGATGATACTAATTTTTTTTATTTTTTTATTTTAGGAAACATACAGTACAATGTATATAAGATCAAAAAAATATTTTTTAGCATGACCAGCGAAGTTTCCTCGAAGCTGGTAAAAAAAACTATGATAAAGTAAAAAAAATGATAAAGAATATGTGATAAATAATATATATTTCAAAGATTTAAATTATGATTATGATGATGATGATGATAAAATATACTAAACGAATTTTTTTACACTCCTGTTAGTCCATTTAATGTCTACCACAATACTGAACAAGATACGTGTCTGACAATCTGAAATTTTCTGCAAACGCGGGTTTTTTCCTTGCCCTAGCGTCGAGTTCTTTGTTATGTAACCTGCGCCAAAGTTACGTAATGAATATTGTAAAATAAATAACACACTTCGAGTGTATAAGGACTTGATTGGGTTCCAAGTTTTCAAGCTGCGGGTTTTCCAATCACATCTGTCGCCCGTTTAGCCATTTATACTCTCAGGTTAAACAACTGATTGCTCCACACATTGTCGATTATAAAAATATTAAGCAAGTGGGTACGAACACGGAATATCGAACCAAATAGAGGAAGAAACCGAAATACTGCATTTGGCCTCAATACTGGATACTGGCATATTTCAAAGTCATTACTGCTATGTATTTTTTCAGTGGAGACTGATAAAGTATTGCAAACGGTAGCCACGTATATACAGGGTTATTTGGAAAACATTAATAACCTCGCAGGACTATATTCCTGCCTTGATTGTGAGTCGAAAATGTTCAAGCCATCATGACCTAATATCAATAGTTATGGAGATATGCGACATCAAAGTTTGCATATTTTTTTTTTTATATTTCTGACATATTTTTTGTAAAACGTTGGACTTTCATTACAGTAACTTATATCGATTACGAAAAATTCATTCGCTTCAATACAAGTTAAATAAAATGATAAAAACCCTGAAAAATTTCCAATTGGAATTAGAAGTTTTTTATTTTTTTTATTTGACTTGTATTAAATGGAATGAATTTTTTATTTTCGATATAAGTTACTGTAATGATAGTCCAACGTTTTACAAAAAATATGTCAGAAATATTGAGAAAAAAAATGCAAACTTTGATGTCGCATATCTCCATAACTGTTGATAATATAAGGTTGAACATTTTCGACTCATAATCAAGGCAGGAATATAGTCCTGCGAGGTTATTAATGTTTTCCAAATAACCCGTTATACACACATGCGCACAGTTCACTACAAGACGTCGAAAAGAGATTTGCGTTCGAAA
>JADDOH010017084.1:0-47671 GCA_016648135.1 Agrypnia vestita | reverse complement strand
TTATCTTGTGCTTAATCGAAGCTTTTTAATTTTCTTTCAAATTTAGCAAAATGGCGGTCTTTGAAAGCTTAATTATGAATTTTGAGGGAAAAAATCACTCATTTATTATTTATAAAAAAAAAAGTTTAAGTCATAAAAAAAATCCTTTGATTAAGCACAAGTTTTTAATGCCTAAAACATGATGTTTAAATTTCATTTAAATCTGTCGAGTAGTTTTTAAAATATCGTGGACACCGCTTTTGAAAACGTTATTTTGAGAAAAACGCGTTTAAAGTTTTATGCATAAATAATTAATACAATAAAATTTATAAAATTACTTACGTAGTGTCATCTATTTCTGGTACATATAATACATCTTTTGCCGATGTGTAAGCCTCCAAGATGTCGATTTTTTTTTATCTACGTCTCATTTTGCCTCCTCGAGTGACCTGATTTGCACGTTGGTCAACAATCTTTATGCGCTATATATCGAGTTTTTCAGCGTACCGGTGTGCATTAGGTCCATAATTTAATCCTATGCATTGGTAATCATAAATATTCCTTGCATACCTTCATGACGTTTCATTATAAATTTTTGAAAATGATTATAATACACGCACAACTACTTATCGACTGCTGGGTTTCACTGCCACTGAATTACTAACACTAAATCAAATCTCAGTTAGCCTTAAGGGTCTTATTTCTAAAAGTAGAAGTATAAAAGAAATTTCAAACATTATTCTTAGAATTAATCATGTAAAAACCGCGTTACATAGCAATCGCCCCGTTTGTCAGCCCGGCCGGCTCTAGTACCGTCCGCGTGTCAGTATGGGCGGCAGCAGATGGCCCTACAGTTATCGTTGGATATCTTTAAAACTTATAACCGGATCGAGTTGATATTTTCACACAATATTTTTGAAACATTTTTCTTTAAGAAAATACCAAAATTTTTTTTTCGATTTTTTAAAAATCCTGACTACACGTAACCCCTTAAAATCAATCAATTAAAATCATCATTCTTGCAAATTTAAAACATCATAACTTTATTAATATTTAATATTTCTTAATTTTCTAATTACGGATTCTAGATAATGAAGTATACTTTATACGTATTAAAAAACATATTATGCGTATATATAAATATACATTAAAACTTTGCGCCCCCTAGGACACTAAGATTTTTTTGACCGCGGCCTGTCGATTAATGCTTATATTTTCTTAATTATTGTAAATAATGTTCAATTTATTACTTTTATATATGAAAAAAGGTTCTATATAAGTTATCGCTCTTAAAAGTGTTTAGGTTCGAATGCACAATTCGTCCTATATCCTGTTGACAATTGTAGCCGACTGTCATTAATTAAAATTCATGGGGATGTTAAAAAATAAATTACTCGTAAGAATAAGTGTTTGCAGATGTCCAATTTGCAAGGTCTTTGACAAAATTATTGACTGCAAAGGCGAATATGACCTTCGATCAACATGTGGAAGATAAACATAATTTTTCATAATTCTACGAGCGCATTTTTTTATAGCTACGTATTTGATTTTATATATTGTAAACTGTGAAGAAATTAATAATCATTTGAAATAAATAAAATAACGTCTAATTTAATTGTTTTGTTTTAATTTATTTCTGATTCAAACCATGACGCTACTGAGATGAGTATTTATTGATATTGTCAAGGGACGTGGCTATGAGAGACAAATGAAACACTATAATATATATTTTTTATTAATTTCACCAAAAGTCACCGGTCACGAGTCGGAACAGTGTTCTTAAATTTATAGCCACTAATTTTTTCCAGAATATTTCACACGCTTATTATTGCACTGTTTCTAACTTCGCACTAATTAATGCTGTTTTTATTGCTACGATCACTTTCTAGAAAATTCCGATCAATATTCGCTCATAGAAAAACTTCTCGCCCACCGGTAGGAACTTATTTATTATCGCAGGAATGTACTTCGCCGGTTACACGCTGAGCTTGCTCCGTCGCTAATATCGCATCGGTTTATCGTTACTAACGTCGCATTTGTGAAACTTCAACAAGAATCACTCCGCAGCAGCCGGTTGACTGCTTATATAGAAAAATGTGGCGACGCGATAGTTCGAGAATCCTCGAACGTTACCTAGTCATTTCGAGATTCTTTTAGAACCTTCTAAAATCTTTAATTTTGTAGGCGTTGAGGAGTTGCTTACAAGGAGTAGAGTTGTAAAATCATCGATTATATGTAATTACTTCCGAATACATTACAAAATTATTATTTTTCTTACATATACATGCTGTGCCCTGCAAAGTCTTCTACGAAGTTGCGACGTTAAACAGGATGCTATGAGGTTATTTGTTTTTGACAGTCGAAGACAGATCATTTAGACAATTGCCGTCGAAGTGTATCGGTAACGACTTCCGGCTCGCTTGCTCTGTATACGAGCGGCCGTGATTTGCAAACGTCACATCTCCAAGCAAAGCGAACAGCTTCAGCGGAAATTAATTCGTTTTATTTGATGTGACTTCAATTGACTAATGGCGTAATGGACGACCGAGTTGTGGCGTAACACAACACCTCTATTTCTGTAGCTGGAGAAGAATAATGGTCCACGATGTCCCCGCCATCCATCCATTATGCGTGCTATCGATCATTATGTGATGATAATAACAATGGAGACTATAGCCCTACAAAGAAAAGTGTAGAAAAGCTCAAATGCACGCAACGATCCATGGAGAGATCCATGCTTGGAGTAAGCCTAAGAGATACAATTTGAAGTGACGAAATTAGGCGCAGAACTAGAGTAGTGGATATCATGGATCGTGTAGCGAAGCTAAATTGTCAATGGGCAGGACATGTTGCAAAGCAGGATGCTACAAGATGGCCTCTCAGAGTTCTCAAATGGAGACCTTGGGAGGATAAAAGAGGCGTCGGAAGACCTCAAAAGAGATGGGCCGACGATATAACCGCTCCGGGGGGAAAGAAATGGCTACAATTAGCAAACAACAAGGAAGGATGGAAGGCTAAGGAAGAGGCGGAGACATGAAGTCTGAAGAAGAAGAAGAAGATTAATTAGTGATGATGGCTATAGCATAGTTCCTTCAAATAATTAAAATCTTTTTCTTCTTCTCTTTGGCCTCATCCCAACTCACTGTCGTCGTTGTCTCTTCGTCATTAGGCTATACAATTTTCTGTCCTGCATAACATCACCCAATCCGTCATCTGCATCTGACTATCCCTTTTCACCACCCATGAATTTTTGGTCTTCCTCTGGATGTAATTCGAAGAACATCCATGGAGATCGCCTGGTTAACATTGTGATCGGATGCTCTGCGTCCAACGTGGTCATACCATCTCAGTTGCCTTTCCTTCATCTTGCTATTGCTGTCTGTGACGTTGTTTCTAGCTTCCTATTGTAGGTATTTGAAATAAGAACAGATAATTTTTTTTGACAATGTTGCATTGTGTAAAGTGATCACTTAAGCCAGATAATACTAATTTCCCATATAAATAGCTTCGTCTCTGTGAGACTTTTATAATTTATCTTAGTTAATGGTGAATAAATTCACCATTAACTAAGATAAATTATAAAAGATAAATGTAAGATAAATGGTGAATTTATTCACCATCCCAGGGGTTGGGAAAAGTTGTGAAGAACCAAAAAGTGACATTAAGATATCTTGTTCAAATGCCAACACCGAGGCAACTAATAAATTTGGTTCGCGAAGTCTCGAATTAAAAGGTTTCACAGGGATCTTTATCTTCTTCTCGTGCCCTGTGCGTTTAATGGAAGTTGGCTATCACTTTGTTTACTGCGGCCCGGAACGGCTCCACAGTAGACTGGCCAAACCACTGTCTCAAGTTTTTCAGCCATGAAGACCTCCTTCTTCCAGGGCCCCGACTTCCGGCAGTCTTCCCCTGCATTATGAGATGCAAGATCTCGTATCTCTCTGGATGTCTCATCACATGCCCTAGATATTGAAGTTTTCGGATTTTAATTGTTTTAATTACTTCTTTTTCTTTATTCATCCGAGCCATAACACCTTCATTCGTGACTCTGTCCACCCAGCTTATTTTGAGAAATCTTCTGTAGATCCACATCTCGAATGCCTCAAGTCGCCTTATCAGTTCTTCGGTAAGTTTCACAGGGATATGGAATGCATATACGTTTTTTTCGTTATCAATATGAAACGAAGTATAGTGTATACTTGAACATTTTATTTGTGTTGTCCTGATAACCTTCAGTAGGGCATAAGTATGTTCAGATTAATAATATCATTGAACGTCATGATTGTAATATCGATTATTATACACTTTCTATTTTATTTTAAATTGCATTTGAATATCGGGTTCTCAGATTCTCAATATTCACAATAGTTTATGACGATTAATATTAAGATTGTCGAATGGTTATCATTTATCGCTGGTGGGTGTGTATTTTTATAGTCTCGTTCGCTTTATATGTATTAAAATAATTGTTATAAAAAATCTTTAATATGATAATATAAGTGCGGGAGACACCAAATGCGAAATAATCAGATATGCTACGAATAAAATCAAAATTATCTGACAAGAATAATGCTTAACCGCGAAATCAGAAACCTCAACTTTCCGATCTTTCTCTTTCTGGACTCTTCAGATATTTTGGCCAATTTCCAAACACCACGGCATTACATTGATACTGGTCAGTGGCGTGCAGTGGGTATAAACTTAGGTTATGCTGTGACCGACTATATACCTAGGTATATTAAATATATATATATACGCATACATTTTTTTTAAACTATATATAATGAACTATTTTGAGTAGCTTCAATCCACAAAAATAACTGCACTATAAAAGAAGTATTGTAAACAATATTTCCTAAATAAATAAATATTTTATATAGATATAAGTAATACGGCAAAAATTTCAATATATTTATAAGACGATTTATATATTATTAAATCGGGAACAATACTAATTTCAGATATACTTTTCTTTTCACAAAAATAAATCAAACATTTTATGATATCATTATGATGTTATGATATGACAGATGACAGATGGTATTTTAGTATTTGTATGTACATTCACCATACAAAAGACATAGAATTTACACCGAAAATTTTGGCTGGAATTTGTAAAAAATAACATTTCTGCAATTACGTGCGCGTAGTTCTCACCTGGCATAGGACATTTCGAAGAAGCACGCTAAATTTACTTATCTATTACAAAAAATCGCAGCCTTGAAAATACACGGTTTTTTCTCGACTTGACTATATTTATGGAACGAAATATTGGGCGAAATAAATGAAGAATTGACAGGAAGTTAGGCACATAAAAGTCGGTAATGAAACTTCTAGCCGTAGGACGAATTACGGCTAGATTTTTAAATCAACTTTTTCTTAAGATAAGGATTATTTAATTAATATTTGTTTCCCAGAATCTTTACTAATGCACAGCTTTTTTGCTTGTATGCGCTGCACGCCACTGATACTGGTGATACAGAGGAAGGTACTAGTACAATAGATGGATCTGGTTGAAACTGCGATGTTCAGAAGAGAACACTTCTTGTCATCCACTGTCCCATGGACACTGTAGCCCTATCTACGATGCAATATTTTATCTGATCAATAATTTATAATCGACAAACTGCGAGTGATTGACATTGATACGACTTCAAAAAACGATACTGAAGCATCGCTACAAATAGATACCGAAATGTATGACTAGAACGAGAATACCGGCCGCCTGTTTTCTAGAACGTTCCATCACGAATACGTTATTCGTGAACTTGAACGCGGCTGTTTTTGTTTTTCGCCGCTGACGAGATCGCTAGCAAGGTCAAAAATTACGAAACGGAATAACGCACACAAGTGTGAGTACGTCCGTAACAGCCACCACCACAACCGAGCTATTTTCTCATTTCTCATACTTTAATTATAGCGGTGTTGGTGGATGGAGCACTTATTTTCACCGCGACAAACACTATTAGGTGGTTCCGAAAATAATGGCCGCTTTCAACCTTCAACTTCAATTCCACGTACATTAAATAAAATTTATTAGTCCGAGTATGCGACGTTTAATTCTATTCGATAACACGCTTACTTATGCCTGTTGAATAAATGAGCGGAAGAGAGTTTTTTCTTCTTCTGAAAGATGGGATCCTTCGGTTGAAATCAAATGCCGCATAGAGCAAGCTCGTGCAACCTTTATCCGCATGAAAAAGATGTTCTGCAGTCATGATCTCAACCTAGGATTACGAATTCGTATGGTCAGATGCTACGACAGATGTTTTCAGTATTATTCTACGGAATGGAAGCATGGACGCTTACCGAAGAACTGATAAGGCGACTTGAGACATTCGAGATGTGGATCTACAGAAGAATTCTCAAAAAGATGTTATGGCTCAGATGAATAAAGAAAAAGAAGTTATTAAAACAATGAAAATCCGAAAACTTCAATATCTAGGACATGGGATGAGACATCTAGAGAAATATGAGATCATAATGCAGGGAAAGATTGCCGGAAGTCGGGGTCCTGGAAGAAGGATGACTTCATGACTGAAAAACTTGAGACAGTGGTTTGGCCAGTACACTGTGGAGCTGTTTCGGGCCGCAGTAAACAAAGTCCGCATAGCCAACATGATAGCCAACGTCCGGTAAACGGACAGGGCACGAGAAGAAGAAGAAGAAGAAGAAGAGAATAGAGTTTAGGAACTCTTTAAAGGCATTGTTGCTTTTTATTCATTTATTATTTATTTATTTACATATATACGGCTCTAAAGCCTTTTATTTTATAATTTGTACAAAGACACAGTAGAAATAATATGTAAAAAAATACAAATGTGAACATAAATTATTTATTAACATATTTAAGAACAATATAAAAGTAGAACTAAAGGAATTTTAATTATTTCTTTGTTAGTTATGAGGTGGAAGCGTTTCAGAAGTATTTCCATCAACGGCGGGACCACCGAGAAGTGTGAGCATTAGGTACCAAGAGGACCACTTTGATGGAGATTACGGCAAGTATAGTAAATGCGTTTCTGCCGACCGAAGGCCCGATACTTTTTGAACATACCTCGTATTGAAATCGGCCATTATTTTCGGAATTTAAAAATATTAAAATTAATTTAAATCGGGCATGCCGAGACTGGTTTTATATGATTTTATAAATTCACGATCACAAACATCTGCAATATGTTGGATCCCACACTTTTATTAAAACCGAGACATTTATAGAAAAGACAAACTGCGCACTGAAATAAGGTGACCCACGACCTGAGAGAAATATAGTCTTTATAATGCTTTGTTAAGTAAAAAAATGTCATAAACCATTTCCGTTCGACAGGGCAAGGTCAGAGCATGTGTGTTGTTGTATATGTGTTGTTATATTAGGAGTAGTTGATCTTATTGGTTATTTTCATCGGTATGTTCAATTGTGAATATTACTAACAGTTAAGTTTGCTGCTAAGCCCTGCGGGCAGCTGTGATGGCCACTGTTATTAGTGTCTGGAATTGGCTCTCCTGTATTGTCTGCTGCTACGCCCCCGGACGAGCAATAGTGGTCGCTACGCGGCCATTAATCGAGTGTCGCCGATTGCTTGCTGCTAGGCCCAGCTGGCTATAGATATAAGCTATAAGGATCTAAATATTAATAATATGAATTTTTATAGTGATTGCTTTTTTTAAACTTTTTTTTAAAACTTTTTAGCTTTTTTACTAATCGGTACATTACATAAACACAGGCCTGGCTGTCTCTCGTTCTCTTCTGTCCCATTCCTATCCCCAATCCTGGATCCTGGAAGGCACGAGGCATCGTGGACACGGGAGGATAGCCACTTCCCGTGTCCAGGTTGAATTCCGTGCTCCATACATAGTAGCATCTGCAAGATCCAGAATCCAGAAAACGGTACGGCCCAGAGATAATAATGTACGAAGTCTGGAGTATTGAAACGCTTACATTTCGATTACATAATAGTTCCGAGTTCCTCCAGGGTATGCTTGGCTAAAATAGTTTAGAAACTAGAAGGAATGTGTATCTGATTAAGCATTTTTATAGATTTTTGCGCGGTATGATCGATAATCCTGAAATTATGCGGAGCATTGATTTGTATGTTCCCGATAATTACCGATAAGACAGCGTCAGAATAGATTGTTTCACATTCCAATATACTGGACCTACCTGCCAATGGTTATGCCTGTTGGAAGAGCTACTGCTATGCTATGGACATTGATCTATT
This sequence comes from Agrypnia vestita, assembly GCA_016648135.1. NCBI lineage: Eukaryota > Metazoa > Arthropoda > Insecta > Trichoptera > Phryganeidae > Agrypnia > Agrypnia vestita. Next base: position 39,473 of record JADDOH010017084.1, on the reverse strand, counting down.
CCATGTCTCTGAGAGGGTATTCCGAAGCAGGATTCCTCTACACTGTTGATGTGAATGATTTTTTTTTCAATTGTTTGAGCAACATTGTAGATTGACATTTTTAAAAAATATTGATTATTTTATTTGTATATATCTACTTTTATAAGTAGTAAGTATAAAAGTAGATACATATATACAAATAAAATAATCAAGATTTTATATATGTTTAATGTTTGTTTTTGTTTATATACTTCTAACTTATTTATAATATTTACGAATTAAATTTGTGTTTGTAATGTAAATTTTACTTATATAAAAAATAAATGAATTGAAAAATCGAATTGACATTGAATTACTCCAGAAACATGGAGAAAATTGTAATATAGGGTACTTTAGAGGTATAGCTTTAAAAATAAATAAAACACATAAAAATCGGTATTGGCCATAGTATTGGCATTATTGGAAAGATAATTTTATCCATTAATGTTTAAATATGATTACGATATCACGATTTTCGAAATAAATTTGCACAATTAGTAGCATTGTTCTGAGATACGTTTACTCATGGTGAAATGTCAAACTCTTAGCTGGCAGCTGCCACTGTTGACTGTAGCTGGAAAAAATGTTACAAATTTGAAAAACAAAATTCTTTATTTTTAACCACTAATGGCATAAAATAATCTTTCCAATAAAGCCAATTCTGCGGTAATTACCAAGCCTTTTATGTGGTATATTTCATTTTAAATTTCTGTCCCTCCGAAAAAAAAACACCACAGATTATCTACGTTTTAATGACCTTTTTATCGAGACCCAATAAGTACTAGCCCGGGCCCCTCGAGGGTAAATCCGGCCCTGCATAAAAGTGCGCAAAAAATAGTAGATAAAAGCGGGAGCCTATTACGCCAGCGGGGCTTAGAATCCCCTCCCCCTCCCGCGAGGCGGGTGACGAGTGTTGTACATAACCGGAAAATCATTTGACGGCCGCAGCCTTGAACCCACGCCGCGCTGCGAGTCACCGCCCTTGGGCCCCCGCCCCCCGCCAGGGCCGCAGCGGGTGGAAACGTGAGTGGAAAACAGCGAAACCGTTAGTTGACAACCGTTCCGCCATTCAAAGGTGTGTCCTAGCTCGTTGAGTAGCGTGCGCAATTATTATTAAAATTATTATTATTAATCTACATTGAAAAGAACCACTTCTTCTTCAAACTGTATAAATCAATTTGTAAACAAAATATTTGGTAAATATACGAGATTAAGTGTATCAAAGATAACTCTATCGCATGAAAATTAAAATAGTGTTTCGGGGTTATTTTTTTAAGGAAATGCTTCAAGAGTAAATGGATCTATCATAATAAAATTAATTAAAAGCCTGTTTGGCTATGGGTTTTGCAAAATGATTTAATAAGTTTACGTTAAATTTGGCGAATCGAGAGCAAATATGAAAGTCGTGTACTGGGGCCTAAGTCTTTTTGGGATGGAACGAGTGGCGACCGCATTTCCGTGGTAAAGACATTATTGAGCCATTGTTGAATGTCGCTGATGACTCAGAATTGCTCCAACGAGTCATGACAGGTGACGAATCATGGGTGAGTGTAATTATGACGCGCCCCGAAGACCCAAGATATAAGAGCACGTCAATTTTGAATGTCGAAGTTACCTTTACTATTTTCTTCGATTAACGTGGCACAGTCCACTACCTATTTATTCATTTCACCAGGTTTAATAAGAAGTATCAGAAGGTTTACGCCGTTTTGGGGAAAAAATATTCGCCAGTCCGTTCGTAACTTTTTGCCGGCAAAACAACCCCCCTACAGGGACGCCTCAGCCACCGCATTTCCCGGAGAAGATCTCGTGTGTTCAGATTTGAGGTTTTTGAACTTTAATATATAGCTAGGTATATATATATATATGATATATATATATATAATATATATATATATATATAATATATTATATATATATATATATACATATATTATATATATATATCTTATATATATATATATATATTATATATATTTTAAAATAGAGATGAGAACACGGAATTCGTGTCACTTCAATATTCTTACTATTTTCAAATTAAGCTAAACGCTTGTGCTATGAAAATAGGACTAACTTGCTTGTCTAGAGTGAGATTCAAACCTGCGACCTGTGAATCACGAGGCGAGAGTCCTAACCACAAGACCAACAAGCTATTATTATATATAATAATATTATAAATAATTATCCCTTCACACCGGATTGGCCAGTACCGGAAGGTAATTTTTATTGTATATATATATATATAATGTGGTTTCCCAAATATTTAAGTTTTTATGAATAATAGCTGTTTTGCGTTGCTCTGAAAAGTGTATGTATTTTATTAACAAAAGAACGTAATATTTCACATAAAAATTTAAAAATAATAAAAGTACACATCACACCCGAAAAGAGAAACAAAATTTAAAGCTATTATTTTAATATTTGAAAATTAAAAAAAAAGTGACCTATAAAAACCAAGTTTTTATTATACTCCCTTTCTTTGTAAAATATAACACAATTAAAGAGGAATTAAAACATATAAAATAACACTAAACTTAAAGTAATTTAAGATATTTCTAAAATGTCAGATGTTTTGAGCTTTGATAAGACACTTCATGCTTTGAAGATTAAATTCTAAAAACATTTGTCAGTCAATTTAGATTTTCGACATTTGTAGTGAAGTAGGTACCTATTATGTATTCCGACGGAGTAATTCAAATTTAGAAAATATTCCGCGACGTTATAGGGCCGCTATGCTAGTAATCAAACTTTTCTAATGATTCCAATTTGAAAAAACCAATAAAATTTTTAAAAATCCGTAATTATACTATAATTATTTTTTTTAACGAAAATTCGATAGATCTTCTTGATCGTCGCCATGAGTCTACTTGCCATGTTTCAGCTCGATTGGATCATGGGAAAAGGATTAAAAATCGATTCAGAGTTTTTTCACCCGGCAAGCCGGCAAGCAAGCAGACGCAACAAGTTAATATAAAGGGAGTAAAAATGATAAACAACACTGTTTTATTCCACTGTATATTTTTATTCAACTGTTTTCGAGATATCTCTCATTGTCAATAACACGTTTATTGACAATGAGAGCTATCTCGAAAACGTTCTAACAGTTGAATAAAAATATATAGTGGGATAAAACAGTGTTGTTTATAATCATTTTTTTAAATATTAAAAATGAATTTCCACAATGTTACAAATAAAAAACTTTAACATTTAATTTTATTTTATATTAGAAACTTTATCAATTATTAAATATTATCCACCGGTATATTATCATTAAAACATATTTTTCACAATAGGTCGATTGTCAGCTGTTTGTTTGTGAAAGAATTTTCACGCAAATTTAAATGTTCAATTTTACCAATTCAAATTAAAGTAGGTAGGTACCTACTGACCTTCATTTACGTATATTAAAATAAATAATAGCGCGACAGAATTCTAGCTCCGGACCTGTCCCCCAAACATCCGACAGTCGGTAACGGTCCGCGCTGGTCGCACCAGCCCACGGAACACCAGCCAAACGGTGTCCGCGACCTTGTCGGTACTTATTGACTGCGAGATTGCTATCTGCCATGTAGGTATAGCGCAGCGGTACTCAACCTTTTTTTTCTTCGGGCCATATACAAATGTTTGCTAAGTTACGCGGGCCGCAACATAGATAGAAAATAGATTCACATAGGGAAAAACAGTATTCGTTGAAAGCCGTTTGATTCAAGATTGGGGCGCCGCCACTTTATTAATTGACAAATATATATTTTTAACTATAACAGAATTATAATAATACTTATCGCTAATCAGCATACCAGCTCAAATATTAACAACAGCTTATTTCCTTATATGAAATTCATTTACATCTTATACTCAAAATACAATAATGAAAAAAAAACTCGAAACTAACTTTCATATATCAAAGCGTTTATTTTTGTTTAGCGTGTTAACAAAAATAAATAGATTAATAGACGCAAATGAACAACAGTCTTTTACCGACGCAATGAGGGACGAAATTATGAAGGAAAAAATGTCCAGAGTTGCACAGAACGCGACGCATTAAAAATACACATAGAAAACAATACACATAGAAAACAATATAAAGATTTGGAAATACTCAAAATATTGTGCGAATTATTTGAATGATAAAAAAATTGGAATAGTATTAGGTCCTTACATATGAAATTAGCGTTTAGTATGGGAGGAACATAAAGCCGATTTTTTTTATTATAATATATTTATTTAATCAAAGTATGTACCATTGCTATCTATGCACTTTTGCCATCTCATAGGTAGTTCATCGATCCCTTTTCTAAAAAAACCATTCGGACGGGAATCAATAAAATCTTTGAAGGCGGTTTGGACTGCCCCATCGGAGTTGAATTTTTTCCTTTGCAAGAAGTTATCCAACTTTCGAAAAAAATGGTAATCTGTTGGGGCAAGGTCCGGAGAGTACGGTGGATGTCTTGACATTCCAATTGAAGCTCCTCTAATTTGGTAGCCGTCTGTTGTGCAGTGTGTGGTCTAGCGTTATCATGAAGCAGCAGTGGCCTAGAGCGATTAACCAGCCTCGGTTGTTTAGCAGCTAGCTTTTCCATCATGGTTTGCAGTTGCTGACAATAGACATCTGCCGTAATCGGCTGGCCAGATTTAAGAAAGCTGTAGTGAACGACACCAGCACTAGTCCACCAAACGCTCACAAGTAACTTTTTTGGAGTCAATTTTCGCTTGGGGCATGATTTGGCTGGTTCGTCAGGGTTCAGCCATTGCGATGAGCGCTTCCGATTATCGTACAGGATCCACTTTTCATCACAGGTAATGATTCGATTTAAAATCCCTTCATTATTGTGCCGGTTGAGTAATGCAACGCAGCAGTCAACGCGCGTTTGTTGATTTGCTTCACTCAATTCGTGAGGTACCCACCTTTCAAACTTTTTCACCTTACCAATTTGCTTCAAGTGGATTAAAACAGTTTTATCACTAACACCGCAGCCTGTAGCTAACTCGGATGTGTTTTGCGATGGATCCGCTTCCACAATAGCCTTCAATTCTTCATTATCAACTTTGGTCTCCGGCCGTCCACGGGGCTTGTTCTGCAGGTCGAAATTTCCAGAACGAAAACGTTGGAACCAAAAACGCACTGTGTTTTCTTTTGCGGCACCGTCGCCATACACATCATTAATCCTTCGAGCCGTTTCTGCAGCAATGGTGCCACGGTGGAACTCGTACTCGTAAATAACGCGATATTTCAAGTTTTTCATTTTGTAAACTGAGTGACGCAAAGAAAAAAACAATTGAGGAAAAAACAAATGAATTATAATTTTCAAAACACAAATACATGAGTAAATAGCTGTATAAATTTGGATTTGGAATTCCTAACCAAAGATAAGATATTTGAGATCAAATTTGCCAGTACGGCAAAACGCCAATTTCATATGTAAGGACCTAATATTTATAGATTTCAAAAAAACATTCGACACACTGGAATACGAGATTTTACTAACAGTAAAGGATGAATGTGAAATACGAGAACCGCAAAAAAATTACATGACAAACACAAAACTTACACCGTGTGGTTAAAACTATATATGGTTGAAATAACAAATTCGTTCTTAAGCTATAGAAATCGCCGGTTTTAAAATGACAGAAGTTTATATTTTTGCTCACGCGTATTTCTCAAGATATTCGAAAGTTACAGTGGCAGATTTTTTAATCACGTTCCTGATAATAAATGTGTTTCGGGCCGCATATAAAAGCTTGGAGGGCCGCAGGTTGAGTATGGCTGGTATAGCAGGTCTCCACTGTGTAGGTATCGTGTAGCGGGGTAAATTGTATCGCGCCCGTGTTGGTGGAGATTCAATAGTCGACCCTCGCGGTGTGCGTAGCCGCGATTAGGTAATCTATTAAGGTATGTCGTATCGAACAACGTGACTGGAGTGTTCTGTAGCCTGATGAGATAATAGACAACGGAACCTGTTGTCTATTATCTGATAACAGTGTAATGATATAATATAAGAGTCCTGCGGGAGAACACAGATATCCGATGATAATTTTATATTCATATTTTTTGAACAAAATTAATGTAAATAGTGATGTACATACACATAACACCAGGAATAGGAATAGAATAAGATTACCGTATAAGAAAAAAGTATATACACTGAATTGTCTAATGTACAGAGGTGTAAAAATGTATGATGAGATGCCAGAAAACATGAAGAATATAAATAAAATGAATGAATTTATAATAAGTGCTTTAATTATTGTAAAAATAGTATAGAATTGTAGAGCATAAGATGTATTGTTTATTATATTATAGATTGTACCATAGATGAAATTAATATGTAGGTTATTATGGATAGTATATTAGTAATATACTTTAGAATAGAATAGAAAAAAGAGTAAAAATACTAGTTAATACACAGAGTGTAATATTAACTAACTTAAGAAATAAATAAAATAAATAAATAAATAATAATTTGTAGTTGCTCTTATGAAGAATATCATTAAGTTTTTAATTACTTTGAAGAATTAGACAGTCACAGTATACAGATTTTATCAATTTAATATTTTTTTTACCTAAGCAATATGAACTTGGCTCTGACAAGTAGCAGTCTACTCGAAGGTTTTTGAGAAAAGTTCTAAAAAGATTGTTGAGAAAAGTTCTAAAAAGATTTTTGAGAAAAGTTCTAAAAAGATTTTTGAGAAAAGTTCTAAAAAGATGCTTCTCACATGCATGTGAAATTTGATGACGTGACGTTAAACTGTCTGCTGGACTCGAGTTCCGGGGGTGACAATGTTTTTTAAATACTTGGATTTTTTTATTAACTATCAAGGAAGTGTGTAAATAAAATATGGAAAACAACATAAATAAAATTTGATTTGAGACATTTAAGAATAAATTAAATACTATGTTTTAAACCACTTTATTGCTATACGTTTGTCAACTAGTTTCGGTTGGACTCAACCTTCTTCAGGACAATTATAATATAGACTAATCTAGGTACAGAAACTTATAAAGGAGGAAAGAAAAAGAGAGAGGGACAGAGTGTCAACTAGGTGGGGGGAGGGAAGGGGAGGAGTTAACTGAAGATAGAGGGAACAGCTTTAAAATCGGACTATTAGATAATTTTTTTATTTTATTTATTAATTGACTATTATTATTGATAGCTTTATTAATTTCTAATGCTTCTAGATTGTTAAGTAGCAAACCTAGTCCGTTTTTGTGTAAAATTTTTGGCCCTGTATTATTATCAAATGTGTGATCAAAATTAATTTGATGTTCGGCAAATTCAGAAAAGCCTACATTTGTTAAGCATTTAATTTATTCTAATATTTATGTTTCTCGATATAGAAAGCTGGGCAATCATTGCAGCTAAGTTTATAAATACCAGAATAGTTTAATATATTTTCTTTGTCTTTACAGTTGCTTAGTAATTTGCCTAAATTGTTACTGGTATAAAATGCTGGCTTTATCATTTATGGTATAATTTCGTGAAGGTAAAAAAATATATCCGTCCATGTGGGTTTTGTGTCGTAATCATTTTAACTAGAATTGATTTTTTTTAAGAATACGATCCAAAAAAATGACATCAAATATATATAGGATATGCTGTAAAACTCAAATATGCATTTACATACTAAATGTAATCTCTGGTTTTGTTACTTTTTACGACTGACAGCAAATATACTCAATGTACCTACATTCTTTAAATCTAATCCCAACTGATAATAAATACACCTAAACTATCATTCTTTATTAGAATTTGCTTAAATATTTTAACACGTTTATGGATTACTTAATTGTACTACTAACACCGACAGCAATTTCGCTAAAGGTGAAATACTTAACTTAGTGGTTAGAGGTTTCTCAATGCTAGACACGACTGTCCGAGCGCCGGCAGTCTCACTTATCTGATTGGATGAACCTTCGCCTTAAGCGAGCTCCGGAGTTTCATTAACTAAATCCAGCGGCGCTGATTCTGCGCTCGGCTTTACGGGGATTCATAATTAAATCTGCAAAGCCCAGATCTGAACCTAATTCCGCCCTCCGACCTCCTCGGGATTTCCACCGAATCTGTTCTGCATAATTGAGTAGTCCAGGGTAGGTCCCTTGGACCTGCGTGAGAACCGTGGTAAGTTTACGCAAGGAAACAAACTGTTAAATATAGCCCTCGGATAGGTTACGAAAACTTCTTATCAGAGATTCGAAAATTTTTCTTTCAAATCTTGTTTCAAACAGGAATGAATGAAGGACGCCCTCCGTGTAGTAGAGCTGCGGCCAGTGTATTTTTATGTTAAATTTTTACTTCCTTTCTTTTAACTCGTGGCGTCTGCTTGTCCACTTGTCAGACGAAAAAACTTTGGATCGATTTTTAACCCTTTCCCGTGATCCAATCGAGCTGAAACTTTGCAAGCAGACTCGTGGCGACGATCAAAAAGATCTACAAAAATTTCGTTAAAAAAAAATATAGTATAATTTTGGATTTTCAAATTTTTAATGGTTTTTAAGTTGTATGGAGATTCCGACGCATATTGTAGACACGAAACCCGAAAATGAGAAAGGGAGTATCGTAAGAACTTGGTTTTTATGGGTTACTTTTTTACTCCCTTTCTTTTTTCTTTTAACACGTGGCGTCTGATTGCTTGCTTGTCTGACGAAAAAACTTTGGATCGATTTTTAACCCTTTTCCCGTGATCCACTCGAGCTGAAACTTTGCAAGCAGACTCGTGGCGACGATCAAGAAGATCTATCAAATTTACGTTAAAAAAATTAATAATTATAATATAATTTTTTGATTTTACAAATTTGTAATGGTTTTTTCATATAATTCAGTAAATTGTATGAAAATACTCCGACGCATCTGGTAGACACGAAACCCGAAACTTGGTCTTTATGGATTTTCATGTATCGAGTATGTATTGAATATGTGTGTCTATGTGTTAAAATAATAAAAAATACACTTGGTGGCCCTGATAAGGGCTTTTTTTCTTTAAAATATTATCTATCTACGCGCGGGCATTCCCAGAGCGTACATAAATTGTGCCGCGCTTTAACGTGAACGAATTAAGCGCGAAGATGGCGCGTTTACTGATGGATTATATCTATAGTGCGAAATTCAAAATGTATTGACGTACCGGTTCCGATATATCGGAAAACCCACGATATCGCCGATATATCGATACCGGTATCGGGTGCATCCCTAATAAAAACCCACATTTTCTAAAAAAAAAACACTGAAATTTGAATGTCCAGCCTTAATGAAATTATTCAACATTAAAAAAAAAACTAAAAAAAACGGCGCGTCAAAGAAATGCTGTAAAAGTATTGACGTAACGTGCCATACTGTTGCTGGACCGCTCTGACTTGAAGGTCAGCTGAGAAGATTACGTGCGTCTGAAGATCGTTCGGGTACCGCGCGTATTTTATAAATGTATCGAAATAACTCCCCAACGACAGGTGTGATTTGAAATCAACCTCTGTTTATATTCAGGATGTGTTTTTTTCGTATTTTTTGATAAAATAGTCTTGCTATTGGCATGCGGTACATGGTGTTGACAGATAAACAATCAATTCGTGACTTTGTAAAGTATTTTTGGTAATGTTAAGCCTTCCGTCTGCCGAGCGAAGGTCGCAACATAAATTTTTAGTTGTTTTTCAGTGTTTTATGACTTGTTTTATGTGTTCTAAAAGATTGTATTTCATTAAGAATGTTCTTAGATTTTCACGGCCGTTCAAAATCGTGGATTGAGTTTTCTGGGATATTTTGCCGTGTTACTACGACTTTTTTTTAAATTTTCCATATTCAATATAAACGTGATGTTCTTACTATCGTATCGTGACTTCGGGATTCTTCCAATAAAAGAGGTTGTCGGTTACTCTTGGTTTATTGGTGGTAACAATACGTTATACAGAGGTTACAATGAACAACAGCGGTCTGACATGCGTGCTACCTTATAAAGCATTTGATCTCTCTTTCATGCTCCGTCTCTTTCTTGCTTCGCGACATACGTCCAGATCTATTACAATAAATTAGCTTAAAAAGGAAAGCCTTTGAATCGTGCATACCACCAGTGATGACGTATGGAGTGAAGACAATGGCCCTTACAAAGAAAAGTGTAGAAAAGCTCAAATGCATGCAACGATCCATGGAGAGATCCATGCTTGGAATAAGCCTGACAGATGATGAATTAGAAATGAAATTAGGTCCAGAACTAGAGTAGTGGATATCATGGGTAGCAAAACTAAAATGGTAATGGGTAGGGCATGTTGCAAGGCAGGATGCTACAAGATGGACTCCTAGAGTTCTGAAATGGAGACCTTGGGAGAATAAAGGAAGTATCGGAAGACCTCAAAAGAGATGGGCCGACGATATAACAGCTGCGGGGGGAAAGAAATGGCTACAATTAGCAAATAACAAGGAAGGATGGAAAAGGTATGGAAGAGGCCTATATCCAGCAGTGGAGAAATGAAAGCTGAAGAAGAAGAATAACATAAGTTACTGTAATGATAGTCCAACCTTTTATAAAAAATAAATCAGAAATAATGGAAAAAAGTTAACTTTGATTAGGGTACGGTTCCTGGAACATTTTCGACTCGGTATTAAAGCAGGAATCTACTGTATTTTGTAATCTCAGTATTAAAGTATTGTAGACTAGCTCTACTTCGCCCCATATATTAATGATTTGAACACATGTGTATCATATGTGGGGTATAAAAGAAAAGGAAGCGATATAAGCAAAAAATTGAAAAATGTTTTGAATGCAGTCACAGAGGATTATTAATTTAGAATGTACGGAATTTTAGATTTTGTGTATCTATTCCATCCAAAATCATTTTCCTATTTTATAGGCTACTAGCTGTTGGCTACGCACGTAACCCTGCGTTGCACGGGTTACGTGAAGGAAAACAAAGGTTCGATTCGAATGGTATAGATTTGCATCGAAAATATATAAGCGGAGGGGAAGGGTTAAAAGAATAGAAGGAAATGTCGCATATGTTACCCGCCGAGTCCATAAGAATAATTTTCCAAATTTTGAGTACGATCGGTCAAAAGGTACGGATTTACCTAGAAAATATATCAGGGAAGGGAAGGGGTAAAATAATAGGAGGGAAATGTCACTAATATTTCCCGCTGAATCTTTAAAAGTTTCCAAATTTTGAGTACGATCGGTCAAACGGTACAGATTTGTTTCAAAAATTTGTTAGGGGGAGGGGAAGGGGTATGAGAATAGGGGTGAAATGTGGCCTTTGTTACTCGTCGAGTCCTAAAGAATAAGTTTCCAAATTTTGAGTTCGATCGGTCAAACGGTACAGATTTGCATCGAAAATATGTCAGGGGCGGGGAAGAGGTATGAGAATAGGGGGGAAATGTGGTCTTTGTTACTCGTCAAGTCCTAAAGAAAAAGTTTCCAAATTTTGAGTCCGATCGGTCAAACGGTACAGATTTGCATCGAAGATATGTCAGGGGGAGGGGAAGGGGTAAAAGGATAGGAAAAAAATGTTTCCTATGTTACCCGCCGGGTCCCAAAGCATAAGTATGCAAAATTTGAATCGAATCGGACAAACGGTGTGGATTTGTATAGAGAACAGACAGACAGACAGACAGACAGATAGACAGACAGACAGACAGACAGACAGACAGACAGACAGACAGACAGACAGACAGACAGACAGACAGACAGACAGAAAGACAGACAGACAAACAGACCGACAGATAGACAGACAGACAGACAGACAGAAAGACAGACAGACAGACAGACAGACAGACAGACAGACAGACAGACAGACAGACAGACAGACAGACAGACAGACAGACAGACAGACAGACAGAAAGACAGACAGACAAACAGACCGACAGATAGACAGACAGACAGACAGACAGACAGACAGACAGACAGACAGACAGACAGACAGACAGACAGACAGACAGACAGACAGACAGACAGACAGAAAGACAGACAGACAAACAGACCGACAGATAGACATTGAGTTTTATAGGTATAGATATTTCGTATAATTATCGAATTCAGCAGGTACTTTCTAAAATAGCAATCCTCAATGTCTGCATCCAATTTCTTTAGGATATTGCTGCTTTTGTTTTAATACCCTTCGGCTGCGGTCCCAGTCTCGCAATCACTCGGGATTGTTTACACGACGTTCGACGGTGGAATTTTCTAGACGCACGTGTTTTTAATTTCCTCCGTTTAGCGCCGCGACGGGCCCGACCGCGTTACGGACTTCGCGCGGATTTTTTCTTCCCAGCCAAGGTCGCCGGCTATTTCGGACGATCGGCGGAAGAACGAAGAGGGCTGCGGGGCGAGGGGCGAGGGCGCAGGAAGGTCAGTCGGACGATAGTCGGGGTATTTTTAGCCTCGGGGCGGCAGGGGGTGGTCAGCCGGGGTGCACCACGCTGCTCGCGACAGACGCCTTCGGCTGGTCAGGGCGGCTTCTAGAAAGAACGTTCATTTGAAGACCCCACGGCAAGAAGTTGTCAACTAACATTCGGGTCATTTTGAGATAATTAGACATTTGCATTTCGCCTTTGAAAATTATGTTTTTCTGCTAATTCAAGATTAAAGATAGAATTGTAGATAGAATAAAGTAAGGAGTGCTGAGATGTTTGGTCATGTGGAACGTATGAACGAGGAAATATATGAGGCGAGTGTTGAAGGCAACAGAAATAGAGGGCGTCCGCGATCAGATACAACGAGTGTTTGAGGATGGCCCCGTTAAAAGCCGCAACAACCGTAGAACTTGCGTGAGAAGATGTATGAATGTGGCCGAAGCAAAAGTCGTGTGCCAGGATAGAAGAGTGTGGCGTTCAATCCTCTCTGCCTACCCCTGCGGGGAAACGGCGTGATGGTTGGTTAGTTAGTTAGTTAAATTAAAGATTAATTTTTATTGATTTACGTCACTAAAATATCAAAAAAGTATTTACAAAGTAAAAAAAACGAATTATGCACGAAAAAATAAACCATTTTTTCCTAAAAAAATGTAGTTAACAACCATTTTTTCGCCTCTGGAACTCATTTTTAATAGAATAACACCTTTTTAAAATTGGTAAAACACGAACACAAAACAACCCTTCAAATGCTATCCGTTTTTACCATCCATTATCTAAAATTACAAAATACCTGGCATGTTAATTAATAATACAAAACACGGTATGTACCATTTAAAATTATTGAAAAATAATATATTATACATATTATAATAGTCTTCAAATAAAAACAAATATATGACAGTACTGCCAGAGTAAAATTTATACTAACCATAAATATTCCAATCAAATTAAAAGGCGTGTTAATTTCAGAATGATGGCACGAACATGTTATTATTGAAGATAACATGTTCTTCCCATTAGTAATTGATTTGATTTTTATGAAAAAGTGTAGTTAATATTTTCATCCCTATGATTTGAACATGTTCTAATTCTTTTTAAGTTCTGAACTTATTTCCAATGGAAAGGGCGTACAATATTTAGTTTAGACGGCTTATTAACTCATTTTTGACAAAAATGTTAGTTAACAACTTCTTGCCACGAGATTTAAGTCAATTTGAAAAATATGAAGAACAGGTGTCCACCGGTGTTGCCTGGGCTTTGGATTGAGTTTAAGGGAAGGAAACAAACAAATATCGATTCGCAAATTTTTGTTTAAGCATTTCGAAGGTAATATGTCCGGTTTTGTACTATTACTAAAACGATGCATAACTTAGCGACATAGCGATGCATTATCGTTAAAGTGGTGTATTTGGAATACGATTTGTATATACATAGGTATAATTGATTTTTACTTAAAATAGGACATTTAAATAATGTTATTTTGTTAGGAATAATTTTATTTCATTTTCTAAATACTTTGATTATTAATGGTGGTATTTTTTTCATATATAAAAGTCTCATCCCAGTAATTTATATCTCATTCATAATTAATTATTGACATTTTAATATAAAATAGGAATATTTTGTAATTAGGTTTTAATATTTGGTCATCAATGTGTTGAGCCACCTTGGATATTTCGTCAAGGGGAAGTTCTTAAAGGTGAAGGTTGACACCAAAGTTAAATCATATTGCGGCAGCAATATTATTCTTTACGTTGCCAATTTTTGCGACGTACAATGTATCGAATGTTTTTAGGTTTTCACGGCCTCAGAATCTTCAGGTTTGTGTTTTCTGGGGTATTATGCCGTGTTATTACGACCTTTCCGGCCCGAAAGGTCTAAAACAAAGGTCCGAAAGCTCCAAATAGGTAATAATAAATTACATGGATTGAATTGATTATATTTATCTTTTATGTTCTTTATGTTAATATATATAAGCAATTTATGTTCTTTATGTTAATATATATAAGCAATTTATGTTCTTTATGTTAATATATATAAGCAATGCTAATCTCACAATTTTGAGTAGGTATTTAGATTATTTTTTAAATTAAGGGGGGTGGCTTTACAATGTGTTTTACAATATATTACGTATAATTAAATGAATACCGTCCTTATTTATTTAAAATACTCAGCGTAAATTAAAAAATACAGCATTAAATGATATAAGATTTAATGATTTGATTATTGCATTTTTATTGTTACGTAGAAGTACCTACGTTTTATTTCAAATGTTTGAATACTATTTTAACTCGAATGCAAGGAATACAAGGACTGATGTTAAGGAACTTAGGAAATAGGTTAATAATGGATGTAACCTTAATAGAATATTGTTTTCGCGAGTCTCTCCTTTACACGACAATATATATTCATCTATCCACAACTTTCACGAACGATTCGATATACAGTGTCTCCAAATAAAATTCCTTTTCATCGAAAATTCAAATTCATTCAACGAATGGGCAGCTCGCCAGTCACTACGGTTTAAACATTATTTTGAAAAGATCATTACGGTCATTCTAGAGTCCAAATACTCTAATCATTCCTAGATTAATTACTTGTTCAAGTGAAAGAACTCTAATGGGCTGTGCCACTTGAGGTGTGAAACAAATTTCTCGCTCCAAAAACGTGCGAAAATTCCGAATTGTATATCCAACGTGTTCCAGCTATTGTAGGTAAAGAAGTAGCACAGTGGACTGCTGAGTGATGTTAGATTGGTTAGATTTCCACCCAAATGAGAAAAGCCTCCCTCAGATCGCTCAAGTGACGACCGTTGAGTGATTGTGTGTACTGTTCTATTTTTGAAATAGCTGAAGCGCCATTGCTGCGAGCGGGCACCTTGACCTTACCCTCGGGGACCTTGCGGGGTCAGGGGGTGGTGGGGGCCCGCCCCCGATAGCGCCGCCGAGCAGAACTAGTATCACGTTCATTTCGTGTATTTCGGCGTCACGTTTATTCCCCCGAGGACGGCCTTATAAATTGCGCGATGAATTTCTTTTATGACGAAATACATACATAACTAACCACTTTACCACCTCGCCGTTGCCCTGTCACACCACCATTCCTTTTTCATTTTTTTTATTTTACAGTTAAGCTCAATCAATTATATATAATTGGTCAAGTATAACTGTGAAACCTTTGAAATATTTTTTTTAAACATTTAGATCATTAAATAGATCTATCAGATGTTTTTATATCAGATTCATTTTATTTTTACACTATGTTACATTTATTTTGCGCATGACTGCTGTGAAATTGTATTGCACTCGATTTTTAAATTTAAAAAACCTGTGTGAAAATTTAAAAAAACGTTTTCTAATCAATTTAGTACGCTATTTCACATTAGTATAAAAATAATATAGTAATTTAATTTAAAAAAAAATTGTCAATTAATATAGAGTATATATAGTAGAGATATATAGATAATATTATTTATATGAGATATAATATATATATATATATATATATATCGATAGATAATCTTATAATATATCTATATATATTTAATGTTTTAATAATTTTGAAAATTAAAATAAATTCGTAAAAGTGAATTCTGGATTATATCATACAATCTGGGTCTAATCTTCTTGTAAATTAAACCTGGAGCTGAAAATGCTCTCTTAGAATTGATTTCGAAGAAGTTCGAAATTTTTCCTCACAAAATATTTTGATTTCCTTTCGAAGCACTTGTGTATTTATTGTGGTGTCAAGAGCCCATTTTATGCTTTTTTTAATAGAATAATACTCGGCATGTTTCTAGATATTACACTATTCAACAGAGTCATTCATATTTTTCTATATATTACAGTTTTTTATATTAATTTATTGTATTTGAACTGAATAAATGTAAAATTTCTATATTCGAATGTATTCAGATTAATTAATCTGTCGATGAGAGATTCCGTTACTCTCGAAACCTAAGTAGTAACATATAAAATTATTATAAAATTCACTTAGGGGTAACAAAGTAAATTTTTATCATATAATTAATAAAAATGTACTTTGTTTCCACCACTTATGTATTAAAAAATAATTTTTAAGTTAAAATTTTACACCTAATTCAAGGCTAAAGCCATCAATAATATATTAATTTATCTTTATTTGTACATTTAAGAAAGTACCATACATAAAAAGTGGTGTAAAATACCTAATTAATATACATAACATAGCATAATTAATATATAAGGGCTAATTTCCAAATAATTATAAATTACGAATTGGCTGAACATAATCATTTTTACAAGAAAGTAATACTTCTTAATAACATTAAACTATTTTTTGCTTTTCGTCATTAAATTTCAGCACTGGCTAAATTGTAATTTTCAATTTCAAGACTGTAGCGATTTTCTCCAGCGAGACTCAAGTTATTTCGCAATTCGGAGAAAACGCTAAAATTAACAAGACTTCGGAGTTCAATTCTCGTTCCAGGAAACCACCGATACGGTGTGATTTCTCGTAATTCATAATACAAGAGTAACAAGTCATTATTATGAAACTAAATATAGATGTAACCTGTATACTCAGTGTACGCATCTTTATTGAAAAAAAAAGGTATTTCTCAGCAATGTTGTTTTGTAGTTCACGATTAGGGAATGCAATCCCGAGTCGGGATTGCCATTTCGGGATCACTCGAGATTAGAATTTCCAATCCCGCGGGATCCCTACGGATCGGGATCCCGAATACTTTTGCCTTTTTTTGTTTTGTTTATAGAGCTGAATAGCAATTAACAACAATGCCTTGCATTTTTATATCAGCAATTTTAATAAAATGTTCATTGTATTAAAGTTTTTGTAGGCGTTTTTCCAAACATCAATCAGTCAATGTAGTAGAGTAAAAACTACTAACTAGTAGTAGTTTTTATTACTATGTTAGGTTGATAAAATACAGCAAATATTATTCAAAGCTATTTTCATTATTTGAATGTGACATGAACATAAGTTTTAAGTACTTACTAAAAGCTCCATAGGCATATACAATTAAACATACAAAACATAAAAAATGTTGATCAATCCCGATAATCCCGATAATCTTGTCTGATTTTTCGGTCCGGGATTGATCTTGTAAAATGCCTCGAGATCTCGCGGGATCGGGATTGCATTATGCCCTATTCACGATGTATCGGCACTGGACGAAGATGATTGCAATATTGCTGGTATACGATACGAAGATTCGACTGTTTTGTGTTGGTTTATAAAGATTATAAAGGTATTCAATTTCCGTTATCGTCCAAACCGCGGAAATTCAAACTGATTATTGATGACCTCATATATATAATGGGTTTCATTCAGTCAAGCTCCACAGGAGAATTAAGATTATTCGTTCACCGGTTAATCCGACTGTTATGAAGGGTTACAAATCAGTGATTGTGACCGGTTTATCGACACGTGTTTGGTGATAACCTTAATTGCCGACTCGGCGTATCTAAATTAACAGTACAAAATATTTGTGCAACAACTTCCTGAAAATGATAAGGAAAGAGATAAACCGACATCTAGCGTCCTTGTCACAAATCAATACCGGCCGATCTCGCACGATCAATCCCCCGAGTGCTTCCGCGAATTGTGTGCACATGTTTCATCATATTGCATTTATAATGACCCTTTTCTCCGCCACCGCTTCCACCCCGCCTCTTACCCGAGCTTTTCTCTGGAGGCAAACTTTAGGGTTTAAGTTTGCAGTTTAAAGTGGCGGGGAAACGCATGATGGACAGAGTTTTCGATCAAATGTTTAATCTAGAAGATTAGAAAATCACAAAAAGCCATTAGTATTACAATTTCTTATAAAAATGTTAAAGATCTAACTTAGGTGATTCGATACAATTTTTAAATTTATTTATTCGAACCAACACATTTCTAGAAATGTATGATACTTAGAATGCATTTAAAATACTATATAAATGAGATGTTTTAAGCAAGTATTAATTAATATAAATTAATAATTATATTTAAAAAAATAGAGATGCCAACACGGAATACGTGTCACAACAATATTCTTACTATTTTAAAATTAAGCTATGAAAATAGGACTAACTTGCTGGTCTGGAGTGAGATTCGAACCCGCGATCTTTGTATCACCAGGCGAGAGTCCTAAGCATAAGACCAGCAAGCTACTTTGATATAAATTAATTATTATAAATTATATCAAAAATAATGCAAAATTTGTATGTATTGGGGAGAAATGTTGAAATATGAAATATTGTAGGCGAATTAATTAAAAAAAATCAAGGTATTTGATGAAGTGACATCATTTCAAGAAGCGTACTAGGCGTCAACTTGTTTGTTTTTATATGAATAAGAAACTATTTACGATTCTTCTGCGATTATTCTTGAAGGTGTAACTTAACAAGTTACATGTCGCTTGACTTGTAACACATCCTACAAATGTCGCTCATGTATAGACATTTCACCCATATTTTTTATTTTCCAGATATATCAATACACATTTTATAAAATTCCTGAAAAATGCTGGTTCAGACAGCGAGTTCACGATCCGAATATTTAATTTTCTTGCCAGTTTCGAAAGGTTTTATTTTCAATATCGAATGAATTCGACGAATTGGAAAACTTATTTCAAAAGCGGGTTGGGACGTTTTCAAAGCGGGCCCCTGAATACGGAGCGAGCCTTCGGGGGCCGCATTCCTCCCCGAGGCGGCCCTGACCCACTTCTGGCCGCCATTGAACTTGGCGACGGGAAATACTTCCCTGGAGAATTCTGCCAATGCGGAGTTCAGAAGCAATTTCCCTTCCCTGGAGATGATTACGTCTCTCGCGTTAGTGTTAGAGTAATCTTGTATCTATGATTAACGAATCCACCGTGGGAGTGCGCTGGGGATTGTCAATCAATATTGGTATCGCGACGTCAATAACAAAACCATCCGAGGTGAATGAAATTGGAAGGATTAAATTAATAATAGATTCATATACATACCTATATATTTATTTTTAATAAAATATAAAAAAATAAAAAAATACTTAAACTAAATTATTTGATGTTGCGATAAATACAACTGTTATGCCTATTAAAAATTTGTTATGATAACTGCCGTTCAAGCAAGTTCGGGATCTTACCACCGGACTTTTATTGGTGGAATTAAATAGGCAGTGAATTTTTTTTTTTTTTTAATAAATAGAGATGCGAACACGGAATACGTGTCACATCAATATTCTTACTATTTTCAAACTAAGCTAAACGCTTGTGCTATGAAAATAGGACTAACTTGCTAGTCTGGGCAGAGATTCGAATCCGCGACCATTGGATCACGAGGCGAGTGTCCTAACCACAAGGCCAACAAGCTACTCTTTATATATGCAGATGTATTGATCTGATATCTTTATGCTATAGATATATCTTTTGTACTTCTTTTTATTCTTATCTCTTGTCCTTTTTACTAAGTAGATTTGTCCTTTCCTATCCATTCCTTATTCTCCTTTTACCTCTAATTCTTTGACTCCCATAGTTTGTCCATAACTTAAAACTTTCATTTTTTTTGTTTTTTATTCTATAACTCAAGTTATTGTTGCTTTATGTTAAAACACGACAGGTTAATTCTGTGGAAACTTGTAAGATGGTCTGTAAACTGTTCAATAATCATATAAAATCTCTTTATATGTACTGTTAGTTTCCCATAAAGAATAAATAAAATACATAAATAAAGTAAATAAATAAATAAATAAATAAATCATAAATAAATAATAAATAATAAATAATAAATCCCTCCCCCCTCCTCCCTCCCTCCCTCCCCACTCCCCTCCCTCCCTCCTCCCTCCCTCCCTCCCTACCTCCCTCCCTCCCCTCCCTCCCTCCCTCCCCTCCCTCCCTCCCTGTCCCTCCCTCCCTCCATCCCCTCCCATCCCCTCCCTCCCTCCCTCCCTATCCCTCCCTCCCTCCCTCCCCTCCCTCCCTCCCTCCCTCCCTCCCTCCACCTCCCTCCTCCACTCCTCCCCCCTCCCTCCTCCCGTCCCTCCCTCCCTCCCTCCCTCCCATCCCTCCCTCCCTCCCTACCTCCCTCCCTCCCTCCCTCCCTCCCTCCCTCCCTCCTCCCTCCCTCCACTCCTACCTCCCTCCCTCCTCCCTCCCTCCCTCCCCCCTCCCTCCCTCCCCTACCCTCCCTTCCCCTCCCTCCCTCCCTCCCTCCCTCACCCCTCCTCCCGGCGGTTTGTGTCTTGGTTAAGTATGAACATCTAAAATAGAATCTTCAAGTTTGTATTTTCTGGGGTATTATGCCGTGTGGTTACAGGGTCCATCATCGGGGCTGATGTGAAACGTCGGCCCGAAAGGTCGTAACAACACGTCATAATACCCCAGAAAATACAAACTTGAAGATTCTGAGTGGCCGTGAAAACCTTAGAACATTCTTATCTAAAATAGAAGTTGAAAAAATCTGACCAGCGGGAATAGATACAATTAAACTAGGAGTTTAAATAGTTGGATAAAAAAAAATTCGCATCAAAAAATTTCACACAGATCAATTATTTATTTTTTCTTATACACGAAAGTTTATTTTAATTATTATTCAGGTAAAAAATAAAAACAAACCTAAACCGGTTTGAGCAACGTTTCCCAATTATAATAATTTCGTTTTCTGTCCGTCCATCTGTCTGTCTGTCCGTAACTTTCTGTGACGTCCTTAGCTGTAATTTCGTTCGAATTCACGGCTAAAAAACGAAATCAAACGGCCGGAGTTGTGGCTTGAACCCAGCAAACTCGGACCGGTCTCGACTTAACGATGTTGCTGCCTCCGAGCCTGCGTGGCCCGTGAAAAATACAGTACATATATGACTTAGAAAAGACGCGAACCATTTGTACTTATAAAAATATTACAGGGCGCACATTATATTTTATAAAATATATATTTCTTTAGGTACCTACCTTTTTTTAATTTTAATTTTTCATAATCGAGATTAGTTACTGCAATGATAGTTCAACTTTTAGCAAAAAATAAATAAGAGATATTGGAAAAAAATGCAAACCTTGATATTGCATTTCTCCATAACTCTTGATATTATTAGGTCATGGATGCTTGAACATTTTAGACTCGTAACATTGTCAGGAATCTACCTGCCAAGTTTCTGCTGCTAGCTCTGGTACACCCAATTCTGTTTTCTTTTTATGTAGGTGTACAATTTTCCCCAGTGTAAGAACAGTCATAACAAAACAAGATGTATGCATAGGAAAGAAGGAAAGTACGCAACAAGATTCTCGAAGGTTATATAATATGTTGGCGCGATAAAATAATGTAGAGTGTAGATTCAAGATCGAGATTCCCGATCTACCGCCGCGCCAAAGTTGGTCGCCGCTTATCTGATACGGAATTGGAACACGGCGGCCCTGAACTTGACTGCACCGCTGCACGTTCATTCAGAACAAAAATAGTATAACTATATACCGAAATATATGCGAATAACACCGTCACAACCTACGTAAACTAAGACATATATAAAAAAAAATATTTAACATATTTAAAACAGACTTCCCAAAAATCAGAATACACTCAATTAATAAAATAAAAGCTTTAGCAAACAACTGGCTTACCTCCAAAGGTAGAACAGCAACTGAAAATTTACTTACTGTAATTGCATAATAATGACTTTAAATAAAAATATATATCTATATAAATGAATAAATAAATTAAGGAAAATAAAAAATAATCTTAAACAAAACTTTAACCCTTTTTACATTAAACAATTATTCTACACATATTTACACTTGGACTTATGACTCACTCAACTTACCATTAACACTGCACTTGATATTTTGTAGATACATAATTACTACCTTATGAAAATAATTATTACTGACGAATTTAAAAAAATATTACAATTGTGTTCTATTACGCCACTCTGGGACAGGCGTAGCCTAGTAGAGTGGCAAAATCCACAAATTTAAAAAAAAGTGTAATTAATCTTATATTTTTATTGTTAAATTAGTATTAAGTACCTTTATTTGTAAACAAGGATTTTTTTTTAAATAAAAAATAAATATATAAATAAATAAGAAACGAGCGAGCCTTACAGTAGTCGCATATGATGTGTGACATTTGATATCTCACAATTAAAAATATCAATTGAGCAGCGGCAGAAGTTAACCTCAAAAAAGTTAACCTCAGAAGTTAACCTTTAAAAAAGCCAAATATGGAAATATTTATTTGATTATTCAATACTACTCACTTGCATTTTTTATCAATGATCTGCACTTTTTTTGGCACTTATTATTAAAAATATATTTACATTAATATTTATTAATTAGTAAATACATGTGAAAAAAAATAAGTGTGCATTTAAAAAAAATTGTATTTTGCCGCACTGTGAGCTGTTATTAGAGAATTTTAGCGTTGTCGATAAAATAGTGTACTATTAATAAAAATATTCAATCCGGATTGCTTTAGAAATGGAATAAAAATGTTAATCAATTAAAAAGAGCCTACATAAAATGTCGAAAATTTTTCTTTAACTTACCAGACTGCCGTGGCGAAATTGGATAACGCGCTATCCCTGGATAAATAATGGAGGTCCGTTGTTTCGAACCCCGGTAGCAGTTAAAATATTTTTTTGTTAATTTGATTTTTCTGTATGTCTTTTCTAATTGATTAATAAAAAATTGTTTAAAATTCACAGAACTTCGTTCTGAAGAAAACACAATAATAATGTGTTTTCTTTAAATTAATATGCCTACATTTATTAATACAGTACCAACCTCTCGGAAAATGGGTAGGTACCATCTGACGGCCGACTCTATCACCGCGCGCGCTCATTGGTCAAATGAAATAGCGCGCGCTTCCCCGGCGTCTAGTTTCCTGTTACGCATTTCCGTTCATTTTCACGAAAACACTCCCACAGATTGCAGGAAAGCGAGAAGAAAGATGTTACGCATCAAAAAAAAATTTTACAGGAGAGCTATTAGTTTGGCTTTATGCCTTTTTGCGTGCATTTTTCAGCTTTTACGTTAGATTTTTCACTGAAAAAAGTAGGAACATTTTCTTTAATTTTTTTATTGCGGAGAAGAGTATTTTCTATGTATCGACATAATAATAAATAATAAATAACCCTCCCGTGTAACCTGAGCCGCGCGACGATTGATGTCACACTCGGGCGCCCGGGCCTCTTTAGCGGCTAGTCATCATCAGCGTTGTTATTGTAATTCTAACCTAATTCCAGCGAGTTAAGGATATTCGAAATTTGGATACTGCATACATACTACATACTGGATACAGGTAGTTCACATTTTGGTAGATGTAATGCTAGTTAACAAATAGTTTAATATACAAAGCGAGAATTGTTCGAACGTGTAATACCTACTTTAGGTCAAAATGTAATCAAATTGTTTTCATGAATTTAAAATGCGAGTTTCCACTTTGTTTACAATATTCTTAGGGTGCGGTATTTTTTACTCCCTTTATATTTTTTATAACTCGTGGCGTCTGCTTGCTTGCTTGCCGGCTTGCCATCGTAAAAACTTTGGATCGATTTTTGACTCTTTTCCCGTTTTGCAAGCAGACTCGTAGCGACGATCAAGAAGATCTATCAATTTTTCGTTAAAAAAAAAAATAATTAAAGTATAATTTTGGATTTTTCAAATTTTTAATAGTTTTTTCAAATGGGAATCATTACAAAAGTTTGATTACTAGCAACGGCGGCCCGATAACGTCGCGGAATATTTTCTAAATTTGAATTACTCCGTCGGTATACATAATAGGTACTTCACTACGAATTTCGAAAATCAAAATTGACTGACAAATGTTTTTAGAATTTAATCTTCAAAGCATGAAGTGTCTTATCAAAGCTCAAAACATCTGACATTTTAGAAATATATTAAATTACTGTAAGTTTAGTGTTATGTTATATGTTTTAATTCGTCTTTAATTGTTGTTATATTTTACAAAGAAAGGGAGTATAATAAAAGCTTGGTTTTTATGGGTTACTTTAAAAAAATTTATAGTATCATTTCAAATTCATATCAAAGGGCACAGGTGAACTGCAACTATCTTGTACCAAAATTAAAAAAAACATTTTCACAAAGATTTCACCTCTTCCAAGCACCAAAAACATTCAATACTCTTAACACTAAACTTAAAACATGTAGCCATAGTCTCGCGCATTTTTCTTCTAAAGTGAAACTCTGGCTGCATGAAAAGGGAAGGAAGCATGCCCAAAACCTATTAAAAGCCATGATATACACTAAATTTAAAATATACTATTCCTACAAGAACATTTACTGCCATCTTTTTAAATACTTTTAATTGTTTTATTTTATTTTATTTTATTTTATTAATATCCTATTTAGATCATTTTTTTTCCTTTGTCTATAATAGAATTAATTAACACCATTATTAAATTGTAAACATTTAATTATTACTATTACTTAATTTTAATTGGCAATAAGATTTATTCACAAATGTTATATAAATAATAAATATTCTTGAACATTATACTACTGGAAGAGCACTGTCTGCTATAATACAGTAAATTACTAGTGTAGCAGGCAGGGCGTCAAATCAATTTAGTGTTTACTTGCTGCCAAGACACTCAGCAACAATGAAAAAAGCTTAATTTAATTTTGTAAACACTGTAAACATTTGTAACATTGAACATTGAATAAACATTTATTATTATTTATTATTATTATTAAACCTAATCTAACCTAACCTAACCTAACCTAGTCTAAACTAACCTAACCTAACCTGGTCAGTGCGCGTCATGCATTTGTTATAGGTTCCCGCGTTCCGCCAGATGTAATTAAAATATCAAATTGCCCAACAAACACTTGGGAATATTCATAATAATTAAGATTTAATAATTGTTTATCACAATGCCCGATTTGGGTTGTCATTTTTAGTACTGTCTGGACATTATAAATAATGTCCAATTAATCACTTCGTCCACGACATTAATATGACCGTACCGTGTTTGAATTGTTGGTATAAATCATCAAAACAAACTAGTCAATGTGCACTAGCTTGATTTGTGTAAATCGCGAAACATTCTATTTCTCAAGAACTAAATATTTCAAATTAATTACTACCTTAAAAAAACTAAATTACTCAATTACTTCGCACATTAATTAATTAAGTCATGGTACGCTCTTGCGGCCTTGCTCGTGTATACTGTATTCTGTATTAAGGGACTTTCAAGCACTTTGTAAAAGCGACGCATATATATATTTCTTTAATTATTTAATCAAAATTATTACCTCAGTACGCATATTAATTACTTCGTCGGAACATTTATCCCATGCTCGCACAAATAGAATGAAATAATTAAATGCCTAATCGTTTAGCAACCACAACGTGCTTTGTATACTATAGAATATGAAAAAATTTCTGAATTTATGTGTCTGAACTGAAGTGTATTGAAACTGAAACATTAATAAGGCTTAAAAGGATCTACCTCCGAATGGATATTTGTCTCTCCAATACGAGCTTTACTGGGAGACATGCCACAAACATCACCAATGGCTTTTGACTGGATACGAAGCCTTTCTGTGCACTGGTGAAGAATATAGATGTTCTAAAAATCCCAATAAAATGAAATATTTCATGTTGGTACAAATTTCACTTAATAAATTTTACAAGAAATAAATTAACGTTTTGTTTATTTTTGTTATTGTTAATCGTCACTTATTGAGCACACTACATTTACATTTACATTTGATTTTCTTTCTATTATTAACCGTCTGCGAAGTTTTCGAAATTCTTGTACCATATTAAACGACTCTTACTATATGAAATGTATCAAAATGCAAACCTCCCGTTGATACAAAATATGCCCTATGAAATGTTCTGATATTTTAACTTAGAACAAATACGACAAGAGAAATGTACTTAAATTTTATTTTAATATAAATACGAGAAGCAGATTGTAAACAAATTTTATTTTAACAGAAACGCGACAAGAGGAATGTTTCTAAACTGTATGTTAACTATGACAAGAAAAATTACTACTAGAGAAATGTTTCTAAACTGTATGTTAAATATGACAAGAATAAATACTATATAATTTATCTTGGCACAAAAATGACGAGAGAAATGTGAAAAAAGTATAAATATTCTAAGTCTCCATTTACGTGTTACTTAACTGTTGACTTCAACAGGTATAAACTTACGCGATACGACAAGAGAAATGTCTTTAAATCTTATTTTAATATAAATAGACAAGCAGATTGTTTACAAATTTTATTTTAACAGAAACGCGCCAAGCGAAATGTTTCTAAACTGTGTTTTAACACAAATATGATAAGCAAAATTTCTACATAATTTATTTTGAGGTACAAAAATGACGAGAGAAATATATAAAAAGTACAAATATTCTAAAAGTCTCTATTTACGTGTCAAGTCAACAGGTTACAACAAACAACAAACTTACGTGATATCATAAAGTAAAAAAAAAAATGTCTATTTATTTTAATATGAAAACGGATTAGGTTATCAGAAACATCCGTATCATTTTCTTATTTGTTATTAGTTTGTTCTTAAATCAAAAATTTTAATGTTTCGGACGCAGAAAATATAAAGACCTGGCTTTGATCTTCATCGCGAGACGTCCAAGTTTGTCACGCTAGCTCCAACTGGCGTGTGCTTGTGTTTGACATTTTCTACACATCAGTTTGACGTGGTCAGCGCTGCAGCCAGACTGTTTTGCGCGTAAAGGTACTCATACACATGCTCATTAGTGGCACGTGAGCATGCGCAGTATCGAGCTTCTTGAGCCATTGCTACTTAGTAGCCATTACTAGCACGCTCAAAAATGCAAATGTCATTCACCACGAGAAGGTGCATCTTTTGAGCACGTGTGAATAGGCTTGCTTAGAGCATGCTAGTATCATTCGCGGATATCAATGCGATCTTCTCAGTTCGCGACAGATGAAATAAATATGGCGCATTGGGAAGATGACAAGACACTACTTTTCGTGATTTATTATAGGAATCACGAATGTCTGTGGAATTCTCGGTCACCGCTATGTAAAAATAATATAGCAAGAAATAATGTTTATGAACGTTTATTGAAAGACATGAATGATTCAAATCTTACAATAAAAATTACGAAAAATTACAAATTAAACATTCCCTTTTGTAAGACCAACTCAAAACAAAACTCCTTTATGTACAGATCCACAAATTCATTTAACACAAACTATCACCACATAGACATTTTCAACGCAACAATAAGAACCATAAAACAAACAATATCTACACTACCGCACCCAAACTAATTTGTACATTATATCTTCCCTTCTACTCCCGTCCCACATTCCCCTCCACCCTCTCCACTCGCTCTAAATAAATAAATAAACACACAAATACACACACTCACACAAACTCACTATTGGACATGTTTTTTCTTATTTTTTTATCGATTGTATATATGTGTTTTCTTGTAATTGGCCCAAAACTCTGTACATCAATTATTGTTTTTTTTTCAAGATTGATTAATTATATGGCTGTAAGAAAACCAATAAATGAAAATAAAATAAAACAAAAACTAAAATCAAAAATGCGCGGATGGAAACACGGGAACTGTTTTGATTTATTGGTTCACTTGAATTTCAGTTTGCAAAGTTTCCATTTTGAACAAGAGCGTCTCTATTCTATGACAAAGCATGCCAGTAATAAGCATGTGTGTTAGATAGTTAGCTTTGAGCATGCTCGTTTATGAGCATGCTTAAAATAAGAATGCTAATAATGAACAAATGTGTACAGTTGTTAGGGCATGCTAGTTTTAAAATAAGCGTGTGTATCTGTAACTTAAGTCAAACACACTTAATGTGATTGGACCAGTCAATTCAAATGCGTTAGTTAAAGTAAATTGTGCATATTTTCACAATAATTGTGAATTTGAACAATTCGGTAACGATAATAAAAATCAGTATTCCTGTATGTATACTATGTATCCTGTATGTTTATATGTATAGTATTCCGTAGTTTAAAAACGCCTCGATTATTGCACACTTTTACGAAACGACTATACTGAAACCTAGTTCGGATATACACGACGTAATTTAAAATACAATAGTTTAAATTTACTTAAAATAATCAAGTCTAAACTCACGATCATCTATGTCTAAAATGTAATGAAAATTATTTTATAACGCCTCTATTTTTAAGATTGGCGAAATATTTGAACAAAACGCAGTCATAAATTCGTTTTAAAAAATGTATACTTCCATTTGTTCTCGACTTACAAAAGATTATCAATGTGGCTATCGCTAATTGGTCAGCTTACTTAATAAGGAATTGGAACATTTTCACTTTTGGTATCATTTTTTGCTTAATTTCCGAGAGACTAAATATTTAATTACAAGATAGTCGATTGAACTTATGGCATTATTACGATTTTTTTTATATTCCGGAAATAACATTTCTCTATCGTGTTACAAATTTGGCACGATGCCAGCGAGAATTGATTCATGTATGAAAATGATAAATATAAATAAAACGATGTGTTCCATTGAGCTCTGTGATTTTTGAAAGTCACGGGCTAAAAACTGTCTTCCAAGAATTTGATTATATTGGCGTTGTTGGTGGAAAAAAAAAACAATTTTTACTGAGAACGGTGTCTGTCAATTTAGGCCCAGTTCTTGGTCATCGTCCAAGGTCAAAGTATTTTGAAATCAGGTGGGTAATCGATAATTCATTATAACCGGTATTTCGATAAAGATAACCGGTATTCAGAAAATAAAGTAGGCTAGGTCATGTTAGGTCACGTTCGGCCCGATTCTGAAAATAACAATGTCTGGATCTTTAAGATCTTTATCCCAACACTTAATAGACGATAATAAAAATTTAAAATGTCCAGAGCGGATTTTGTAATTCTACGGCTCAAATACACTGTGTTAAAAGATGATATAAGAAAGATTGTTTCTTACAAACGTATTAATTTCTTCTTCCACAGCGTCCAGATGAAATATCACGACTAAACTTATCATGACCGCGTTCGGCGTTACCGAGTATTCAAATCTTCCCATCCTGACATTTGACAGATATGTCTGGATCTTTAAGATCTTTATCCCAACACTTAATAGACGATAATAAAAATTAAAAATAAACGAGACATACCTTTACGTCGGTGTTTGTTTCTGTAAGTTTCCACATGAGATAGATATAGAGGGAGGGAGAAAGATGTAAATTGTTATCTGTCAAATGTCAAGATGGGAAGATTTGAATACGCGGTAACGCGGTGATGACAAGTTTAGCCATGATATTTCATCTGGACGCTGTGGATGAAGAAATTAATACGTTTGTAAGAAACAATCTTTCTTATATCATCTTTTAATACAGTGTATTTGAGCCGTAGAATTACAAAACTCGCTCTGGACATTTTTCATTTTTATTATCGTCTATTAAGTGTTGGGATAAAGATCTTAAAGATCCAGACATTGTTATTTTCAGAATACGGATGTATGTTAGTTTTCGTTAATGACAGTTTGTAAATTAAACCCTGTTATAACTCTACTTGAGTTTATTAACACTACTCGGGTTTCGAGAGATCAGTAAGTCTCATCGACAGGTGAAGAATAAATTTACGTCGATGATACTGATACCTACACTCGAGTAGTACTAAAAAAAATCAAGAAGAGTTATACATAATTGTGTTTAATTTACAAATTATCTTAAACGAAGATCATTATGAAATTCTGAAAAGTTTACGCTGATTCTATCAAACATAATAATTTTGTTGCCTGTCCGTAATTTCAGTCGAATTCACGAAATTACACGGCTGGAAGTAGGGCGCAAACCTGGGACGCGCAAGCTGCAGGCGGCGCTCTACGCACATCGCTACCACTGCCTCTCCGTGGACTGTCAAAAAATACTATAAATATACACTAGGGCTTAGCAAAGACGCGAACCATGTTCCGTGATTTTTCACGGGCATTCGGCTAGCTAGTCAATAGAATAAAACTATAACAAGTTGGCTCCACAGCTGTTCCGAGAAAATAAGTTTTCAGCCATTTTGAAAGTGGTCTGTATGACCTAACTAATTTGTATCTTATTAAACATATTCCTTAAATGATTTGAATGGTAATATAATTTACAGATTTGGCGACACACGTGCAAATTTTTCGCATCTTGATATATTCATCCAGTCGAAAATACGTCGACATGCGTCGTACAACTTCGTAGAGTGCCACCAGTTTAAATTGGCGTGCGAGGGAGGGCGTCCCTGTCGCGAAAATGTAAATTAATTACACAATACATAATGTACAGAGTGTCCGGTACATTGACAAATATATTTTATGATATTATAATAGAAATTTGTTCGGGCAACACTAAATAAACAAACCAGTAATGGCGGCCGCTCTATCTAGAGTCCTGTCAAACGGTAATAATGGTCCATTATTTGCTTTTCAGCTTCGCAAAACTTTAAAACTACATCGGCAACTGTTCTTGCACCACCTGCAAGGTGTTGCAAGACTGTTTAGGACATAATTCAGAGAATATTGGAAATCAAGATGTCGCAGCTCGCGCGCAAATACGAAATTGAACTGAATGACAGGGCGAGGGTTTACCGCCGGGTGCGGGCGGGGCGCGTTTTAGTTCCAAAGTCGCCGCAAGCGATATAAATAGACACGTTATTCCCATACTATCCTGATTTCAAATGTAGCAAATGCAGAAAATTCTGGTAATTTGAAGTCACGGTGACTAAAATAACATCCTCATTTTTACAATGGTGTACGATACTCTGTTCCCTTTTCCCCAGGATTCTTTTTACGGCGTGCCGTCGCGTCCAATCACAAAGAAGGTCCGTTCGGTAACGAATGTAAGTAAGGCAATTACCTTTTTTTTGACTTGTCACGATTTCACGCTTGTAACGTATCTCATCGTCATCATCCTTGGCACTACAACCCTTGGTGGGTCTTGGCCTTCTCAATAATTTTCCTCCACTCATCTCGGTCTAGTGCAAGCTCTCTCCAGTTTCGAAGCTCTAAGGCAGAGATATCTTTGAGGACGTTGTCACTCCATCTTAGTTTCGGCCTTCCTAAGCTCCTTCGCCCTATTGGCCTTGAGTTCAGCAGGGACTTTGGTGCTTGATGCTCGGACATTCTCTCCACATGACCCAGTCACCGAAGTCTTCCCAGTTTTATAAATTTTGTGACGTTGGACTCCTTAAATAGAGTATAGAGCTCATTGTTGTAACGTCTGCGCCAAAGTCCTTTTTCTAGAACCGGTCCGAAGATACGCCCCAAAATTTTCCTTTCAAAAACGTCCAGTGCTCGCTCATTCCTCTTAGTTAGTACCCACGTCTCAGCTGCGTACGTGAGCACTGGCCTAATAAGCGTTTTGTACACTAATATCTTGGTGTTTCTGGACAGCAGTCTGGTTTACACGTGTGATATTGTCGCCGACACGTGGGAGAAAATGTCGGCAGAAGGTTTCAGCCGACTGATTTGCGATAATAACTCCAATTTCGACGAACCGATGTGAAATAATAAAATTTTGGACCGATTGATCGGGTCTCCCCGGCCGATGACGCGGTGCGCCGGTCGGCCGCAAGGTGAAGCAATCGTGTTCCATTCTTAAATTAAATCCGTTTGACATTGAACTTGAATATCAAGTGTCTGGGCAAATATGCGCGGCAAATTAGCGTCGTTCAAATAAACGAAACACTCGAGCGATTGACGATAAAAGATAAAAAAAACTAACCCGTAAAAACCAAGTTTTTATTATACTCCATTTCTCATTTACTAGTGGAAACTGGTTTGGCGCTTAACCTACGCGTTGGGCTTCGGTCGGGCGACGCTACGAAAGGGAGTAGTAAAAAATTTCCATAAATCCAAAATTATACTATAATCAAGTTCCGTGTCTACCAGACGCGTAGAAATGTCAAAAATTTGGAAAATCCAAAAATTTATTAATTTTTTTTAACGAAAATTTTATAGATCTTCTTGATTGTCGCCACGATTCTGCTTGCAAAGTTTCAGCTCGATTGGATCACGGGAAAAGGGTTAAAAATCGATCCAAAGTTTTTTCGTCAGATAATCAGACAAGACGACAAGTAGACAAGCAGACGCTACGAGTTAAAAGAAAGGGAGTAATAAGAAATCAGGTATATCAAAATATCGGTGGATGATCGTATTATAATCATTTATATAATTATACGTAAGGGTGCGCAAAATGGAGCATTATGGACGAGATAATGAATTAAATATATATACATTTTTTTTATTTGAAAACAAAATATTAAATAATTTTCATTAACTTACAAAGCTGGCGTGGCGAAATTGGATAACGCGCCACTCGGACAGAATGGAGGTCCGTTGGTTCGAATCCCGGTAGCAGCTAAAATATTTTTTCGTTATTATGATTTTTCTGTATCTTTTCTAATTGATCAATAAAAATTTGTTTAAATATTAAATGCACTAAAATCAACGTATCTACCTATGCACCGCTCGACGAATATTTTTCTCAGAATAAGACGTGAATAGGAGTGATAACAGTGATTAGTTTTATTGTGTACTAGCTGTAACCCGTCAAAAATGACGGTATTTTTACATGTCGGTTCCTAATTAAAAAGTATTTATTTTATCAGGAAAACAATTTTCGTACGAAAAAAAATTTGTAAAAAAATTTTCGAAATAAAGTTACGGGGACAGACAGCGAAATTATTATAGTTGGAATGCGATTATTGTTGAGTAATATCGGTATTTAGAATAGACATACTTACTGTCATTCTTCTCTACATTATGTCATTATACCTACATACAATATATGTACTTATTATAAATCAGCACCTTCGAAGAACGCCATTATACATTTGACGACTGTAAATATTTTTACAAGTGTTGCACTTATGTCGAGCTGCTCCGAATACTCCACTCACGACTCGCTACAAATCATCATACTGCCAGACAACTTATCCGCATAATCTGAAACCATTTCAATATTCATGATTAATTTAGAGAAATTTTTTTAATAGGGGAGGGGGGGGCATAATGGGATAGCGGGGCATAGCGGGAAATCCCTATGACGTTTTGAACGAAAGCCGTGCAATGTTTCAAAGGGCTCGCTTTAATTGGTCGTCAGTCGGCACGTGACCTTCACGTGCGATCCACGCTATTTCGACAGCCGTTTATGCTATAAAAAAGAATAAAAAACAGTGTTTTCGTTAAAAAAAATACGTGAAATTTAACAGCAATTCTTTATCAAACTCAATTGTATATTTTGGTGTTTAATTTTTCGTTTTGAAGCAGTACCTTCTGGACTTCATAATTAAAAGATTGTCTGTGAAAAAGGTAAGATTTTGTCAGTTGTTTTTAAAGTAACAATACATTTGTCCCGCTATGCCCCCACATAGGGGGCATAGCGGGGAAAATGCCATTTTACATTTATGTATTCACATATCGTAATCGTGAAAAACATATCCATAGTCGTTCGCAATGCATTAAACCATTATACTGAGTCAAAACTTGTTGTTTAATCATAATATTTTATCTTTTAGGTATGTTTGAGTCTTAAGTATCCCACTATGCCCCCCACCCCCTCCCCTACATATCTACAAATCTACACTAAGAACAGATAACTACAGGTGTTTAACGCAAGAATAATTGTTAATTTTATCAATTTAATATCTGACTGCAATAGCTTCTTGACAGTTGTCGGGCCTTACGGGAGGAAAGAATGGCCGCTTCTCGGCTAAAGGTAGCTGCTGCGCGCCCACGCCCAATAGTTTCCAAATATACGAACAGGAAAAAATAACGGTTTATGTGCGTGCATTGCGTGTTACTTTTGAAAACTTGTAAGATCCTGTAGATCGCACACCTCGGACGAGAGATGAGATTAAAAATTAAATGAGCGATACAACCTATTTTTCAGTGTTGAAAATATTATTTATCAAATAATTGGAAGCTGCACATCATAAAACAACCGAACGTAACTAATTAACGTAATACAAATACTATATCCGACATATTCTTAATAAATAAAGGATTAACAATAGAATGTTAGTAAACTTAGTAAAAACCACTACCAGATTTACGGTCTACCGGTTTCGAGACGTACCGTAGTTGTTCAGTAGTTCAATTTCTCTGACAAGATTAACACGCATGTGAACAATAGTGGTGATAGTTTTACGATACTATGGTTGGGGTGTATAGTGTTGTGAATGTAGTGGTGTAGTGTTGGTCCTGACGAAGAGACGGGTACGTCTCGAATCTGGTAGCGGTTTTTACTAAGTTTACTGACATTCTGTTATTATGTCTAACCACAAAGCTAATGCTTTAAATATTAATAATATTAATAAAATAAAGGATTTATTATATACGTAAAAAGTATGGTAGTTTACCTAGTGATTATCACATGACATGTTTGTAGATGTATCATGTTTTAGCGTTTTCCAATGACTTAATTGTAGGCCTGTAGCGGACGCCTGGCGCCATCTCAGGATCAGCGAGCGAAGCGTGCCGTAGCCGAGGCGCGCACCACTGGGTATTTTTCACTCTTTCACTCTTCACCACTTTCATCAAAGTCAGCACAACAGTGGTGTTTATATTCGCGCTTGTTCTTACTTTCTTCTCTTTGCTAGTCCGAGGCGGGTTTACGTCATCTGTGAGATGTTACGTAAGCGGAAACGTAAACGTGAAGAAAATCCCTCTTGATCCGTATTTCAGATTGATATAAGGTGAAACTTCCGTTGTTATTTCAATTAGTCCACGAAACACGTGTTGAGAACGTGTTGATTCAGGTATGTGAATACATCGGAGCAAGTACGTACTCGTGTGTATACACGGTAATGCTATTTGCATTATTAGAGGTCAAGTTTAATAGTGTGTAGTTAATTTTTATCGTACAGCGTACAATATATTTGTGGCAGAACACGCAAACACTGATAATGAAATATTACACTAAGGTCATACATACCACACAGGTTGACGAGTCGTGTTTCGCCGCTACCTCAAATATTTATTATTTTTAATTTATGAAAATGATACCGAAATTAGTAAATTAGTATCGTTGTTCACAAATTCTCGTTTGTGTGTGTCTTTTGTTCCTCCTAGTGAAGAAGAAACGAGTATTTCTATGTTTGGCGAAATGCAAAGCTTTTCGTTATGAATTTCGCTTTTTACTCTCTTTATAACTGCTTGTCTTCTTGTCTTACGAAAAAACTTTGGATCCATTTTAAACCCTTTTCCCGTGATCCAATTGAGCTGAAACTTTGCGAGCAGACTCGTGGCGACGATCAAGAAGATCTATCAAATTTCCGTTAAAAAAATAAATAAATTTGGATTTTTCAAATTTTGAATGGTTTTTTCATACAACTTATTAAGTTGTATGAAAATATTTCAACGCATCTGGTAGCCGTGAAACCTGATTATAGTATAATTTTGGATTTTTAGAAATTTTTTATTACTCCCTTTCGCCCGACCGAAGCCCAACGCGTAGGTTAAGCGAAAAAAAAAAGTTTCAACTAGTAAATGAGAAGGGGAGTATAATAAAAACTTGGTTTTTATGGGTTACTTTTTTACTTCCTTTCTTTTAACTCGTGGCGTCTGCTTGTCTGAGGAAAAAACTTTGAGCTGAAACTTTGCAAGTAGACTCGTGGCGACGATAAAGAAGATCTATCAAATGTTCATTAAAAAAATATTATAGTATAAATTTGGATTTTTCAAATTTTTAATGGTTTTTTCATACAACTCAGTAAGTTGTATGTAGATTCCGACGCATATGGTAGACACGAAACCCGAAAATGAGAAAGGGAATATTGTAAAAAAATATTGGTTTTTATGGGTTACTATTTTTGTTGTTGATTGACTTTTCGTTCCAATGAACGAATACGACCATGTCTTCATATTTCTGATGATCATCAGTTTTGCCTTTAGGGCATTATGCGTGAGCCGAGCAGGACGTAATTTGGGCCTCCTGAAACAGGCCTTTGGACCTTTTGCATGTATAGATCCGCAATCCCCATTTTCACGGCTCACGAACGGGTGGAGCCCTGAAAAGGGCCATCGGTAAAAGTAGCGGTGCAGCTCACGCCCAGGATAAAGCTCTTTTTGCTCAGTCAGTGCCTAGGATAAAGTTAATTTTCTTTGTGAATGTCTAGTGGTTGGTAATATTCAACTTGTATTTTTTGCTGGTTTCGAACATTCTTGGACCGGGAGCCGAGACCGGCCGAGCCATAAGGGTCTGTCTCTATGTAGGGGTTGGAAATGAATATGGCGGCAGGAGCGCTGGAAAGCCATTTATTTATTCCTGCTCCTGTTTCCAGAACGTCAACATCTCTACATTTTTCGTCTCTTCTGCTGTTTCGCTTCTGCTTTGCGTCCTGCATGGAACCGGTAACTCTGGGCTACACTTTATTACAATTTCTAAAGCAAGCTTCCAGACGATTACATACTTGCTAACTAACCATCATACCGTTACTCCAAGCGGTAGACCGAAAGGACAGAATGCCACACTCTTCTATCTTGACACACCACTCTTGCTTCGTTCACATTCGAACATCTTCTCGTGCACGCTCTTTGATGATGAAGCTTTTAACAAGGTCATATTCTAATAATTTATTTATCTCATCGTGCCAGGTCTTTCGCGGACGCGCTGCCCTATTCCTGCTAACTTTACCACTCACCTCTTGTGTTTTATTTACTATCCTCTTCTCGCCATTCATCTTAGAATAGTTTTAATGCTAAAATGTTGTCCAATATCGCTAATTCAACACAGAAAACACTGTGAAATGATAAAAAATATACGTTATATGTATGTAGTACTTATCGATAAAATATATTATAATTATCGAACAAAATTATGTGACTAATCATTATAATCTAACCAATTAACATAAAATTAGAAATTCTTATACCAGGTGCAATTTGGAAAGGAAACTGCGAGAAGGAAAACTTATGGTCGTGGATCAACGTAGAAGTAACGAGTTGTTTACAAAATAAACTCTCGCGTCATACTATAAATATGTACAGTGTGACCACTCTTGGAGTGCGGTTGAACTTATGTGCGCACAAACGCACTTGGAGAGACGGCGTAACTTAATACAATGTTTCAGTTGTTACCCAAAATTTGACGAATCGTCTTCGGGTGGCTGCGCGTGGCCGAAATGTCAGTCGCATACTAGTGGTTATGCTCTACGGGAGTTATTTTCGATCAATATACATTATAGATGTCTCACAGAGACGAAACTGTATTTTTATGGGAAAGTAGGTATAGAAGTCTTTGGGTGTACATATGGCTTACGACCTTTCGTACGGCTGGCTTAAGTGATCGCTTTACACAATGTGACGCTCGTCATTTCCACCCATGATAGAGTAATACCATGTCTACTAATTTTTGTAAGTTGTATATATTTGAATTATACGCCACGTTTCACATATGAGTAGCAAAAATCCTCAGCGCGGCCGGCACCAAAGCTTTTTCATTCCCCTTAAATGACCATAGATGTCGCTAATGAGAAATCTGTATTCGATTTTTGGAGTTTGTTAGCAATATCCTTTATCTGTGTAATGAAATTCTTCCGAATTACTAGTTATTCCATTATTGAAAAGTGGTAGTGCCGCTGGTTATTGCGCTATAATTTGAATACTACAATATTTTAAAGGAATCGGTCGCAAAAGTGTCATATTGTAGGAAAGAGTTATACGTCTCTGTACAGGTCAATTTCTATGGTCATCTTTATGTCACAAACGACCTTGCAGGTGGGAACTGCGACGATCCAATTCATTAGCCGCATTTGCTGACAATATCGAGGAGTGTCTGTGGACAGCGGGCGACACCTATTGTCGGGGTCTTCTGTGTGTTGGAAAACAGCCGTTTTGTGTGTCAAGGTCGAGCTGTGTCAGCAACTGCGACCGACAGTAAAACTTTTATGTCGATTGTTATTCATTTTCCCAACGGCGGTCTTTCGCGCTTTTCCATATCGCTTTTATCGACCGTTAAACTTAACGTCACACAATGGCTGTCATAAATATTAGCGCCAACCTTCGCTACGTCGAATGCTGAACCTGAGGGTACACGAGTGGGCACACCAAGATCCCTTAGAAACCTTTAGTCTTTATTTAAACGATGCTTTATTCTGTTACGCTTCGTTAAAAGTGTATCAGGACCGAATTACGATGTTTTTTGTTTTTGCTATATATGGATACACACAACATTGATCTTTGAAAAATTAAATGATTTAATATTTCATCGTACCTGAGTTTAAAATAAAAAAAGTCGTGCGTGTACTCATGTATGCGCGGTAGAATTTATACTTCAGAAATAAAATAAACACAAAAAAAAAATCCCATAAAAACCAAGTTTTTTTACACTCCCTTTCTCATTTACTAGTGGAAACTGGTTTGGCGCTTAACCTACGCGTTGGGATTCGGTCGGGCGACGCTACGAAAGGGAGTAATAATTTTTTTCCAAAAATCCAAAATTATACTATAATCAGGTTCCGTGTCCACCAGATGCATCGGAATCTCCATACTACTTACTAAGTTGTATGAAAAAAATATTAAAAGTTTGAAAATCCAAAATTATACTATAAATAATATATTTTTTTAACGAAAATTTGATAGATCTTCTTGATCGTCGCCACGAGTCTATTTGCAAAGTTTCAGCTTGATTCGACCACGGAAAAAGGGTTAAAAATCGATCCAAAGTTTTTTCGTCAAGCAAGCAAGCAAGTAGACGCCACGAATTAAAAGAAAGGAAGTTAATATATCAAAAGCACTTTAGTGATTATTTCGAACTTTGATCTGATTTTGTCAATGCTTCCTTTATTATTAAATGATTTCCATATGTGTTTTGAATTAACAAGTATGGTTTAATAATAAAAGAAACAATTCAGAATATTTTGAGTTTGTTCAAATCTTTCAGAACAGTGCTGGATTTATGTCACAGAGACATTATTAATCAATTAGTGTATATTATAGATATCTCACAGAGACGAAACTGTATTAATTATGGGAAAGTAGGTATAGAAGTCATTTGGGTGTAACAGGACTTATGACCTGTCTTTTTATGGTTGGCTTAAGTGATCACTTTAGACAATTGTAACATTCGCCATTTCCACCCATGATAGAATATACCATGCTTATTCATTTTTTGGAAGTTGTATATATGTTCAAATTGCGTGAAAAGCTTTCATATATGAGTTGTAAGCGCCTTT
>JADDOH010017083.1:0-13969 GCA_016648135.1 Agrypnia vestita | reverse complement strand
ACAACAATTAAACATCGAAAGCATTACAAAATTCGAAACACTTAAAATCATTCACAGACTAGCAATTGGTGAAATACAAGACGAAGACATAAAATTACACAAAATACACGAAAAACACCAACACAACACTAGAATGGCTCAAAACTATCACATAACACACGCCAAAACAAAAACAGGACAATCCCGACTAATTTGCAACGGACTAAAACTATACAATGACCTGCCACAACAGAGCAAACAACTGACCACTGACAAATTCAAAACAGATGTGACAAAAATATTAATACTCGGCCAACTATAAAAAAATGACTTTGTATCTAAGTTATATTGTTATTATTTCTTATATTGAATCATGTAAAAATGTTACCCATAAACCTCTTAGGTTTCCATTACATTTTAAATAAAATAAGCTTTTAGGTTTCGTAACATATATCAAAAGGATTTTCTAATGAGAAATGCATCGAGCAAATGTACAATTTTGTCATTCGTTCAAAATTGGAATATGGAATGGCAGTTTGGAGCCCACACCAAAGGAAATACATCGACATGATTGAGCAGATTCAAAAGAAATTCTTGCGCTACATATGCATGCGCAGAACAGGAGAATATCCTACATTCATGCACCATGAAGTGCTGATGAGGGAATACAACTACCGCAGCCTCGAGTCGCGCAGACAGGAGGGCCTAGTCATGTTGGGGATTCAAATTTTAAGAAGTATAATTGATGCCCCGAACCTGCTAGAGGATTATGCCCTGTTTGTACCAAATAATTATTTGCGAAATCGAGGTCACGCGCTATTTCATGTCCCAAAATGCAGCACACCACAAAGCGTAGTGTGCAACTCCTAAATGAACTGAGCGATCATGACTATGTATTTAATGATAGCATTGAAAGCATCAAGCAGAGGATCGCCTCCATATATATATGTAATGCAATATGTAATGCAAAAAAAAATAAAGTACCTACTTAAGATTGAAACATTAGCCTTATCGAACTTCATTAAACTGTGTTTAATTTCAAAGATTATTTTTGATGTGTAACATCTTTCCTCTCGCTTTCCTGCAATCTGTGGCAGTAATTTCGTGAAAATGGACGGAAATTCGAGACAGGAAATAAGACGCCAGGGAAGCGCGCGCAATTTCATTTAACCAATGAGCGCGCGCGATTGATAAAAATCATCGTTTACAAACAAATCAATGTCCAGCAAGTGCCATCACAGCGAACACAGCAGCCAACGATTCTGATTTATCTCCCTGGCGGTCGGCGCCCCTCTGGGAAGTCTCGTCTGGTCCATTCTCTCGACATGGTCCCTCCAGAAACGCCTTCTCTCTCTGCTTCATCTAACAATGTCCTGTATGTCGCAGGATCTGCGGATTTCCTCATTTTGTACTCTGTCATGTGAAGTGAAAATGTGAAATTGCAGTAATTAAATGTAATCAACAATCCACCACCTACAAACGTTCTCTGAAGAATAGGGGATGGCTGACCATATTGAAAAGACTTAGGGCCGGTCTTATAAACGTCCATTAGTTAAATGTCAGACCAAATAAACCGTCGTCTTATAACAATCCGTTAGTCAAATTTTACCGACGGCCGATACCGACAGTCGAACCACCAGTTTTACCGTCCATTAGTTGAAATTGACAGAAGTATGATAGATTCACGTATTATTTTTTAAGGTTAGATCCGTTTTCAGTTTGCGTTAATGCTGTTTGTTTAACATATACATATATACTGCGCTGACTGTTGAAGGAAAAATGTTTTCAGATAGCGATGTCCAGCTATTATTGTATTCAAGTTCGTCGGATGAAGAACAAACTCGACGACAAAGAGTGTTCAATATGCGAGTGGATTATTTTAATATTTTAGATGATGCAGATCATCTACCGTTTTCGCTTGTCGAAAAGGTCAAGAGCTTCTATAAGATATTGGGCAAAATTTAAAAAGGCGCACGCGTAAGAATCTGACATTATCAACAACCACACAATTGCTTGTTGCCTCGAGATTCTATGCTCTTGGATCAATATTATTAGCTGCTGCAGACTTTTTTAGTGTTTCAAAGGCTACTTGCCATTGTAATGTTGTGGGAAGTATCCTAAAAATCCTGTGCGAGCGAGAAATTTTGGGTTATATTTATAGAAGTTATGTTTCGTTTGCATAGAAAAGAGATATAATTCGCTTCTGACAGCTCTAAAATCATAGACAAGAGCAGTACTTACGGACTGTCAAAAAAGTTTTATAAGGGCCGGTCTTATAAACGAAAGACCAAATTTCCGTTAGTAAATCGACAATTTACTAACGGATGGCCGTTCGTTTATAAGTGTTACCGACGCTCGTCTTATAAAACTTTTTTTACCGTCCGTAAGTATCGCAATATCTTACAGCTCTTGTCTATGATTTTAGAGCTGTCAAAGGCGAATTATATCTTTTTTCTATCTAAAATTTCTCGCTCGCACCAGATTTTTGGGATACTTCCCACAACACTACACTGGTAGTAAGTAGTCTTTAAAACCCCAACAAAGTCTGCAGCAGCTAATAATATTGATCCAAGAGCAAAGAATCTCAAGGCAACAAGTAATTGTGTAGTTGGTGATAATGTCAGATTCCTATGGATGCGCCTTTTTACATTGTTCCCAATATCTTCTAGAAGCTCTTAAGCAGACCTTTTCGACCAGCGAAAACGGTAGATAAATTCTGCGTCATCTAAAATATTAAAATAATCCACTCGTATATTGAACACTCTTTGTCGTCGAGTTTGTTCTTTATCCGACGAACTTGAATACAATAATAGCTCGACATCGTTATGTGAAAACATTTTTCCTTGAAAATGTAGCAACAGTCAGCACGGTGTATATGTAGGTACATATTAAACAAACGGCATTAAACCCCAATTGACAGCGGACCTAACCTTAAAAAAATAATACGTCAATCTGTCAATT
This sequence comes from Agrypnia vestita, assembly GCA_016648135.1. Taxonomy (NCBI): domain Eukaryota; kingdom Metazoa; phylum Arthropoda; class Insecta; order Trichoptera; family Phryganeidae; genus Agrypnia; species Agrypnia vestita. The sequence continues at coordinate 11,029 of JADDOH010017083.1, read as the reverse complement.
TCAACTAACGGACGGTAAACTGGTGGTTCCACTGTCGGTATCGGCCGTCGGTAAAATTTTATTAAAATTTGACTAACGGATTGTTATAAGACGAAAAAAGTGACGTTTGTATCAAATTTCAGTTTATTTGGTCTGAAATTTAACTAACGGCCCTTAGACAAGCGTGGTTAACATTTCGACGGCTCCTACGTATAATATCGAAACCCACAAAATTCAATTTTACAGGAGAAGGATTTGAACATATTTTCGTCCGGTATAAATCTAAATATTGCCCAATTTTTTTGAAATTTCGTTTCAATATTTTATTTTATACTGTAGTTTCATAAGTAATCACAAAAAAGTCGAAATTATTAAAGGTTTTTGTAGAAATGCACATACGATATTATGCTTCGGAAAAGACGCGACGTAAAATATCGTATAAATGACTTACAACATTTTACTTCGGAAAAGACGCGACGTAAGTGTTACATACGATAATTATCTTATGTTATTTTCCAACGTATGTTATCGTAAGTGTTACATAAGATAAAATTATTTTATGTTATTTCCCAACGCAAATTATCATAAGTGTTACATACGGTAGTATACTTCGTAAAAAATATGTGATTGTTTGAGATACGATAAAATACGTCCGAAAAAAACGTTATTTATTGCAAAATATTTTTTTTTCTTTCTTGGAAATAAAGATATAATTAAATACATATGAAATTCACAAAAAACTAGAAATTGTCGATTTGTGGGTTACGATATTGAACGACGAACTACGAACGGCCGTCCGTTCGTTAATTGTCGGTTTACTAACGGATATTTGGCCTTTCGTTTATAAGACCGGCTCTTATTCGATAGGGACCTGCCTCTGTGTGTTTTGAAACACGGTAAGTTCACAATGGAGATTATAATAATGTTATACAACACTGTTGACTCAAAAGCGGGGATCGAGCTCCGCGGCGCACGGCAGGTTTGCCGCGTATCTGGCACCGACAGGTCGAGATCACGTCTCGTGGGCGGACTGGTCCAGCGCAGCAGCCGGCACTCCCGGACACGCAGAGACCGGGAGGTGGACGCGCCTATTCATCGCCTGCCCATTGATGAACAGCTGTTGCGTGACTGGCCTACCTTCTTTTATTAACTTACTAACTAACTTACCATCATGCCATTTCCCCGTGGAAGTAGGCAGAGAGGACAGAGCGCCGCACTCTTCTGTCCTGACATGCAACTCTCGCCTCGTCCACATTCATACATCTTCGCATGCAAGCTCGCCGGTGTTGAGGCTTCTAACGGGACCATCTACGCGGTCGCCCTCTCTTTCTGGCACCATCGACACTTGCATTGTATATCTTTCTTACCATTCTTTCCTCATTCATTCGCTCAATATGCCCAAACCATCTCAGCGACCCTTTTTTAATTTTATTAATTATGCTAAGGTCAGCTTTACATTCGTTCCTAATATCTGCATTCTTTACTCTATCATAAATTGATTTGCAACACATACGTCTGAGAGATCTCATCTCCACTGCATTCAATCTACTTTCGTTCCTCTTTTGCCAGTTCCAGGCTTCACTTCCATACATCAGTGTTGGTATCAGAATTCCATTCGATTTTTTTATTTATTTAATATTAAATATCGCAAGTTAATTTTTTTAAAATTAATTAATACATTAATTAATATAGGCTACGAGGTTAAATAGAATCACGCACTCATGTCAAGTGACAGTTGTTTGAAATGATCACAACACTACCGAAGATTCCAGAACATCGGGGGCATCGAGAAACATCTACAAAAGCCTAGAAGCCACGAGAAAGTTCTCGCAAACACTGGAAACGTCCGGAAGTCATTATTAGTATTAAGTATATTATTAGTCCGTCAGCATTAGCCAATATAAACAGGACCCCACACGGGAGTAGGGACATTGTTGTTTTTGGGCGCTCTTGACAGCGGCACGGAAGCGAACACAGCCGCGAGTTGCGAAGGCCAGTGGGGCCAAGCGAGCGGTAATTCGACAGCGAGTGCTCTGGAAAGTTCTTACGTAGCGAAATAAACCGAAGCGAAATAATACGTGTGGAAATGGATGGAATGTTCTAGTGAAAAGGGAATAAAGTCTTAAAGCGATTACAAAGTGTCTATTTACGAGTGATAAATTTACCAAATAGTTTAATTTAAATAAAAGCCTTAAGTCAAATAGCGTTAAGTGACTTTGTACGTTTGAATAATCAATTATTCAGTAATTAATAAATCCATTATTAAATTCCAGCGTTTTGCAGCCACGACACGTGACAATGCATTAATTGTGGGATATAAAAGCAAAGGCAGCAATATCCAAAAAATTAAAAAAATATTTTGAATGCAGTAACTTTTACCTGACATCTGCCGAAATCCCCCGAAGTCAAATGTCATAATATCCAAACCTTCTTACCTACTATTGTGTACATCCACAGAAAATATTTCAGGTTGATACTATGACGTAAGTCTGTCAACAGACGTACCAGTATAAATTGGCGTGCGAGGGAGGGCGTCCCTGTCGCGTAAAATAAGTTGCCAGGGTGTAAATTTATTACACAATACATAATGTACAGAATGTCCGGTGATCGGTGTCGGAGTCTTTAATAGAAATTCGGTCGGGCAACACTAAAGAAACAGACCAGTAATGGCGGCCGCTCTAACTGTCAACCTGTCAAACGGTAATATCGGTCCTTTATTTGCTTCTTCAGCTTCGCAAACTTTAATACTTCATTGGCAATTGTTCTTGCACCACCCCGGACTGTTTAGGATGTTTTGGACATAATAATTCAGTGTATATTGGTAATCAAGATGTCACAGCTCGCGCTCAAATACGAGAATGAACTGAATGACAGGGCGAGGGGGTGCGGGCGGGGCGGGTTTTAGTTCCAAAGTCGCCGCACGCCAAGTTACGTTGGGCAAGCAATACGGTCGATACGTTAAAATTTTTAATACTCGGTATCGGTACTACTACTTGTCGCCGCTTTTGCAGTCGGCAGTTCCAGCTCCGGGCTAGTCGGTTCCTCGGAGCGGTCGCTGTACCCGATGGCGACCCGTAATCCGTTCATTGTGACAATGTTAGTGTAAATTATCTCTATAGCTCACCTATTAGAAGGCTCCATAGGTTAGGAAACGAGTATGGCTACCTATCGGATGTTTTTTCGGAAACACTAGCCGCCTACAAGAAAGCTCTTCTGGACGAATTCGGTCGTTTATAATTGGTTATTGATGTCATGTCTATCTCTTGTTTTTAGATTTTTGAATTTTACATTTCATTTTATTTTACTGTCATTTTTATTGCTTCTTGAGTTTCAGTTTTGATTTGTTTACAATTATTTCATTTTGTTGTAATTTTGTTGCTTCTTGAATATCAGACATAATTATTTTAATTTGTTGTAGTTTTATTGATTGTTGACTTTCATACTTGATTTGATAACTATTATTTCATTTGATGTAATTTTGTTATACTTTATGTTAAGTAATGTTTTATTTTTCTTTATATATCACTTTATTAATTGTTTTTGATAGAATTATACCTTCTCTCCTTTTTTTATTATTACCTATCAATCTAAACATGTTTATATATGTTGTTTCTTTAATGGTACGTTGTACCGTGTATTAATTAAATAAATAAATAAATAAATTACACTAACAGATTGGTCGGCCGACTTCACGGACACATACCTATCCGAGGGCTTATCTAATGCCGCGATAATTTGTCACGACTCCAGTCCTCGATCAGCCAAATACGAGTTTTATAATGTAAACACCTCAACGGCAAAGTCTAATATAAGTGCGACGTTGTACCACGGCGCGCTGAAGTAAATTACAATTATAATAATTTCGTCGTCTGTCCGTCCGTCCATCTGTCTGTCTGCCCCCGTGAATTCGTGTAACGTCCGTATCTTCTTTATAGTATATTTTTCCTATTTTTGCTTTTTCTCTCTTCTTTATAGTATTTTTTTCTTCTTTGTAGTATAAAATCTTTTTTCTTTATTTTTTTTCTCTCACCCACCATTTTTTTTAGCTTATTCCTACATATCATACCAAGTATCAATCTTTAGTTATTGTTTAAAAATTAGCTTGAGTACCAAAACATTCCTATATATCCAAATTCATTAGAACAAAATATGAAAAGGTATAGACCTGATGATGGACCCTGCAATGGGATCCGAAACGTTGGCCAGAGAGGTCACACATGCACGGCAGAATATTGATATTAGGTCATGATAGCCTGAATATGTTCGACTCATAATCGAGGCAGGAATATAGTCCTGCGAGGTTATTAATGTTTTCCAAATAACCCTGCATACACAGCGACGATATTTATTTCTTTGATCTTCAAAATCAACCTCAATCCAAACGCTTCAATTTCAAAAGAAACCTAAATCCACGGTCTACGTCACTGTCCAACCGTGTTGAGGGGGAATGCGCAGAAGACGAAATTTGGGTCTCGTTGGTGGAAAGGTAGATGCGCAAACATCCCCCCACTACGCCGTAGAATTTCAAGATGTTTGCCGGCTACTGTACCAAGTATTACAATTTTAACGTTTCGCACCGGTGCACAAGCACAAAACGCAACAGTTAAGGAACTATGCGACATTAAATTTTGCATTTTTTTTCAATATTTCTGATACACTTTTTGAAAAACGTTTGACTATCATTACAGTGACTTACTCCTAATATGAAAAATTCATTCCTTTAATACAACAATAAAAACCTTTCAATTCCAATTGGAATTTTTCAGGGTTTTTATTTAATTTTTATTGAAACGGACGAGACACAGACACGAAGGACGAAGAAGGACGGTGACAGAGACAGAGATGGAGATGGAGATTACCACGGTCCAGGATGTCGGCTTGACCCGCTGTCCAAGCACTCTGCAGTGGACGCTGAGGACCCGTGGCCAGCAGCTGAGCACTGCGCCAGCAGCAGACGTGCGCGGCCATGACCCCGCCGGTCGTTGCTCTGCCGAGTGGGAGCTTTTGATACTCGCCAAACTAGTTTCCATATATTTAGCCGTTTTAAAATACCAATAAATGTATATTTGCACATTTCAAAAATGTGTACCGATACAACGCCCTACGTTGAACGATTATTCGAGTTTAGTTTTGTTGCTTAGTCTGAAATTATTATAAATATTGACGTGACACGTATTGTATATAAGAATCCTCGGCGGGGTATCCACATTTTAAAAAGGAAATCTTTGTTTGCATATTATTATATGAGCAAAAACATGGGTTTCATTGGCCATTTGTATTATCTTGGATTATAGTTGGTTTACTGAAAATCTCGTTTATTCCGCGTAATTTTTGACATGTATCAAATCATGTAATGATATCACTCTTGGCTCTACAACCCCTGGTGGGTCTTGGCCTCTTCAAGAGCCTTCCTCCACTCATCTCGGTTTAGTGGCAGCTCTCTCCAGTTCAGAAACTCCAAGGTAGAAATGTTTTTGAGGACGTTGTCGCTCCAATATGCTCAATGTAGTGTCGGAATGTACAATATTATATAAGATACCATAGATTTTTCCGACGATCAACTGATTCTATAGTATATCCTTAACAGGTAAAGTAATTTACTTAGACCTCAACAAATACTTTTTTGTCTAAGAAGTGGTTTTTGCCGCAACTCTAAATGAATTTTGCCGTTAGACACTATTGACAGTAAATTTGTTGTTTACACCCAATCAAACAGCAAGCAACTTTACGTTTAAATGCCACAGGGTATATAAAAAGGTGGGTAGTAGACTAAGAGCCAACCATAGCCAGACTTACATTATAGTACCAACCTGAAATATTTTATGTAGATATATATTATAGTTTAGGTAAGAAGGTTTGTAGGTAAATATCTTAACATTTGACTTCGGAGGATTTTGGCAGATAACGGGTAATACACAGGTCTTCTTCTTTTTCTTTTTCTTCATCAGCCTTCGTCTCTCCACTGCTGGATATACGCCTCTTCCTTCCCTTTCCATCCTTCCTTTATGTTTGCTAATTGTAGCCATTTCTTTCCCCCCACAGCGGCTATATCATCGGCCCATCTCTTTTGAGGTCTTCAGGTACAAAAGAATGAGTAAAACTAACAAGCCAGATTTTTTATTGTATAACTATACACTCGTATTAATCTTTGCCAGAGGCTTTTTGTGGGTCATTACTTCTAGACTATGATTGCTCTCCGATTGAAGCTCCATAAATAAGCATGTCATTGAGGTTACCAGCTGACTTAATTTCCTCATCACACTTGTATTTCCCAGCACGAGTGGTATTTCAGTGTTTTAGGTTTACTCTGATGCCGAGCAGACTTCTGAATGAAGCGAGCACTTACCGCTGATGCAATGTAGGGATTGTCTCTTTTTAGCTGTCAGCCGGAGACGGGGATCTTCCTCGTTCTGCTTAAAGTAAACATCGGATCGGCTTACTCGGCTCTGCGGTGAACCAAACTTAGCTTGGCTCACACAAACGTCACAGAGGGTTTGTAATATTGAAGCCATGTATTCACTAGGGGACAAATCGCGAAACATTCCGCTCGGCATGTCGCATCAACATCTACGCTCATGTTCCGGGGACAATGACGCGGTCATTGACGTGTACACACCGGGACTCGCATATCTTGTCGCGGAAATGTCACCCGATGAGGTTATGATGACAGCTGCGGTATCTCATTTGGCGAAAACGGGGTTCCGCGCAATTCGAAATGTTTTTTTGGGTCGCAATTTCAAATTAACGAGGTTTTACTGTAGTAAATTGAATATTATTAAAAATTAGGTCCTTTTTGCAAATAATTATTGTTTTCTATACGTCTCGGAAATGTCGCCCTATGAGGTTATGACAGCTTCGTATCTGTTTATGTTAATGAGTTTATCGAAACGTAAGAGGAGAATGCGAAATTATTTACTGCAAAGAGAAAGAAGGACGGACATTCTATGCGATCTTCGATCGATACAGCTCGGTGAGTTCAAGAACAATTTCGTTTCCCCGCATTGTCATCTTGACAGATACAGCGCATGCGTATTCACTTGTAAACATACCACGTGGTACTGACGCTCCGCGGAATGTTGCAGTGAGCTCGCTTGGGTACCGTGCGCATGGCAACGTGGCCACGGCACGTAGAAATGCCGCGCTATGTTGTGCGCGACGTCGCGGAACAGTGCACGACGTTGCAACGTCACGTAGACTCTATGCCGCGCGTGCTGTTGAGGGACAATTTGTCCTCTAGTGAGTACATGGCTTGAGAATTAAAGGGAACGTTTGCACAAGTTGATTGCTTGAGCGAGGTGATATATACTTATGACAGATTCGCCTGGCCAAGCAAAAATACTGTTCATCATTTAAAATATTTAATTTATCTCATGGAAAAGACGAATTAATATTCTAGACGTAATCCCATCCCACGCCTAGAGTTTTGCGACATTCGACTGTTTATGTATACAATTTCATATGAATGCTTCACCTATTTTACTTGCTTGCCTGCAACAAACTTGTTTCTTGAATCTGTAAGAGGATCTCACTGAACTGAATGTTTTCCTGCTAAAGCCGTATATCTTTAAGTTTTTTTTGTAGTTTATGTGTTCATTAGATTAAGAAATGTTTTAAAAATTAATAATTAAAATATGGCATATTATGCAACCGTACAATCCCTACTGCAATATGGTATTATTGAATGGGAAGGTCATACGCGATTACAATGAATACTATAAGAATAATCCAAAGACTAATTATAAAAATAATTTTAAAGAAACCCCAAAGACTCATTTTACATGTTTACAGTTAAAGTAATAAAAGAAATTGGAAAAATGGAATAAAAATATTAATCAATTAAAAAGAGACTACATATAAGGTCGAAAAATTTTCGTTAACTTACCGGACTGCCGAACTATGGTAAATTTAGGCCTGTTTCGGACCAAAAGTCAATAACTCTTTTATTTCTGGACGTATTTCCATAAAATTATGCACACATATAAAGTAGTCTATATAGCTTAAAATGGATACCATTTTTTTAAATATTTTGTTTATTAATTAATTATTAATATATTAAAATTAGTCATGACAAAATTAAAAATTGCTTTCATTTTTATTTATAAAAATGACAATTTTACTTATATTGTGTTCAAAAACTAATTATAATATTACATAATATACCTAATAAATCCATAATCAATAAAGAAAATACAGAAAAACATGAAATGTAAAGTGCTTACTGTATGTCCATGTCAAGTCTGTTCACTATATCACTTTAAAAGTTAATTTATTGTTAAACTTTGTAGGAAAAGATATAAAGTATTATACATTTCTGAAAAGTACATTATTTAAGAATTTTAGATCAACTAAAATGTTTTTATTTTATGTTAAAATTTACGTTTAAATGACTAGAAAGTAAAATCAGGAAACAGTTTTTTTTTTTTTTAGTTCATCGAGACATTTGTCACTTACCCCCGTCTCCCCACGCTTTACATTTAATGTTAATTTATAGTCTAGATATTCATAAGAAATATTTATAAGAATTAGTTCCAAATATTTGCTAATTTCGAAGTTATTGGGAAAAATGTGATGAATGACCATTTTTTATGTTTTCATAACTATTTTAAATACATTATTATATCAAAATATAAATGTGTTATTCCAAATTGTCTTCTTTGAAGCTTTATAGGCTGTGTGTGTAACGTAGCGATAGTCGCACAAAACGTAGATAAATGTATGGATATATATATATATATATATATATATATAATTAAATTCTTCACTGAATGTGTGTGGGTTCTGGTAGTAATACCTTCGTTCGGTGCAGTCCTGCAAGTGTTGGAGTCATTAAGGGCTAAGTGGTCTAGCTGATGATGGTATATTTAGAAGCGTGAAGTGTTCACGTCGCCTCTCATAAATCTCCCGGCTATTTTAAGCTCTTCGGGATCCCCGCTGCCCTCTTCTTCAATAGTAATGAATGGGAATGTCTCGCTATTTGTATACAACAATTTATTTGGTAGCCGGCTATCGCTGGCGGACGATGCCACTAACTGAACGTAAATGAAACATCCATTACATTGGAGTTAAGTGTATAGCTCACTTGGAATATGAATTAGGCGGATGTGTAACCATTATTTGTTTTTATTTTTCCCCCAGGGAGTGACTATTGTATTTTAATTAACTGTCTCTACGGTGCAATTTTGTTGTAATAATTCGAGAAACACCCGGAACAACCGAGAAGCGACGAGAACCATCGCCTAAATACTAGAATAATTTAAAAAGTTCGATAGTACCAGCATTTAGATATAAATAGCGCGGATCTAGGCCTTCGTATTTTGACAGCTCGTTCGGTGCGAAGTCAGCCGCGAGCCGCGTCGATCGAAGCAATACCAAAGCGAAATAATCGAGCGGAGTGCCTTAGTTGCGAAATAAAACAGTGCGTTCGATGGGCTAGAACTGAATATTCTGCGAGCGATAAATACGTGTTACCCAGCGATAATAAAGTGTTCTTATACGAGTGATATATTGTGAAATAGTGTAGATTAAGGAAAAGCGTTAAGTTTAATGCGTGTGAAGTAATTTTGTACATTGAATAATTAATTAATCATTAATTAAATATATTCGGCTTTGTCTTTATCTCATTTGCTTACGATTCGTATTCTTTGGGGCTTTGCTTACTTGTATATCCTCACGTATACAGGGTGTCCCGCAGCTAGTAGCAAAAACTTCGGGGGATTTTTCTCCATTCAATTTTGAATGGAAAATATTCTTTACACATTGTGTGAAATGTCGATATTAACGGAGATAAGCGACATCAAAGTTTGCTTCTTTCTTCAATATTTCCGTCTTCGGATTTTTATTGTTTTAAGAACTTATTTTTCTTCGTTCATTCGTAACTTTGTTCATGCAACTTAATTTGAGTATTCTTCTGTAGATCCACATCTCGAGTACCTCACGTCTTATTGGTTCTTCGGTCCCCGGTGGGACAAGAAATAGCAAATACCTCAACAGGGAGTACATAATGATTAATAAGGATGTTTGAAAGTCAGTCAGTCCACAGATGACTAACTTCCGGACTCGGGAACATTGACTCCGACCTGGTTGTAGTTTAACTGAGTGCAAGCAGTAAGCAGACACTCACTTCTTCGAAATCCATGGACTCTCGTCTATCAGCTGGGTATTACCTGAAGTCAACTTCTCACGCGATACGCGCTCAAAGCACATTCCAGCGGTTAGTCCGCTGAAATCTAAGAACTGTTTATTAGTCACCGGTAGTAGGAGTGTACTTTGGACTTAATTAGTTAAGGTACTGATACCTGATACACATGCTTACAACACAGGAAGGTTTATTTTCTTTAAATTTGTCAATCCCTACAGAGTTTGAAAGAAACAAACTCATATACATTTATTCAATTCAATTCAATTCAATTTTTATTTATTACATAATATGTACATTACAAACTTTATGTTTAATTACATATTATGAATTTATACACATATATATACATACATACACATATACATATACATACATATATACACACCCATATACATATTGTATATTAAAATAACAATTTATTATTAACTAATTAAAAGTGACCTGTACAATCTGGTCAGAGGTGTAGGAGAACCCTGCTTCGGAAAACCCCCTCAGACACATGGAATATATCAATATCCAAAGCGATTTTGTTCAGCATAGCTGTAGCTTTTCCAACAGGCATAACCATCGGCAGGTTGGTCCTGTATATTAGAATGTGAAACAATCTATGCTGACGATGTCTAAGGTAATTATCAGGAACATACAAACCAATTCTCTGCATAATTTCAGTATTGTCGATCATACCGCGCAACAATCGATAAAAATGTGTAATCAAATACACATTCCTTCTAGTCTCTAAACTATTGTAGCCAAGCATACCCGGAGAAACTCGTAAAACTTGGGTAAAGCCAAGTATAATGCCCGTACTCTCTCATGTAGAGATATCTCAGAAACTTTTTTTGGACTTTCTCCACTATAAGAGAGTACTTGCTCTCATGTGGCCCTCAGATCATCGAGCCACTCTCGAGTCTC
>JADDOH010017082.1:0-40974 GCA_016648135.1 Agrypnia vestita | reverse complement strand
CCGGCAAATTTTAATATAGTTTAAATCATTTTAATATTATTTATCATTTTAATATGGTTTAGGAATAACGGGATTCTGTAATTTCTACGAGTATAAATAACCCCAATCTTACCAAATCCATTTTATGTAGTGAAAGACGCGGGACTTATATTCTTCCTAAAATGTAAAATGAACCCGGTCTAGATGAAACATCCTTATTTAGTTTCAGGACAACGAGGTTTACGCGTTCCACGAGGAATATGATATAACCCGATCTAAACGAAGGTAATTTTATATAATTTTAGGACAACGGAACTTACAAATTTCATAAGGTATATCGTGAAGCCAATCTAGGCGGAGACACTACGTATATTTTAAACAGAGTAAGAGTTTAAATTTTATCATCAGGCCTAATAAACCGCAAGAATGTCCTAGGCATAGTAAACAAAATAGCGGTCAAAGCTGTAGTGCTTCTATGTTCACACGTTTTAGCTCAAAACGAATACTATAATTTTCACATTTATAATACAAGACGCGAATTTCTAAACGAATCATTTTAAAATAGTTCTGATTGAAATCTACATGTTTCATATTTATTAAATGAAGGCGCGAATTCTAAACGAAACACTAACATTGCTCAAAAACGGGACCCTATATTTATATATGCTTAAAATGAAACGCGAATTCCTGAACGATAGCATTTTATATAACTAAATGTAACGAAATCTTATATAGTTTATAAATAAGAAGACCCGGCCCCAGGCGGTTTATATATATTTTCAATATAACGAGGCCCCATAACATCTTTATAAGTATAATACAACCCCGGTCTATCGAAACAATGTACTAGAAGTTTTTATATGTTTGAATACATGATATACGTTTTTTTTTATACGCGTTTTTATACGCGAGATTTACGTTTTCGTACAATACAAAGTAACCCAAATTATACAACCGCGAAGTTTACATCACTCCTAAAGTATAACCAGAACTAATTGAAACATTTTTCCATAGTTTAAGTCCGCGAGGCAAATATCTTTCATAAAATATGAAATAACCGAATCAAATTAAACATATTTTTACCTTATAGGCTTTCCCCAACGCGCGGAACAATCCCGGCCACATGAAACGTCTTTATATGTTTTAATAGCGCGGGACCTATGCTTTCCTATATAATATAAGATAACCCGGGCCGAACGGAAGCAATTTCATATACTTTATAAAATAGCGAAACTTGTACTTCTGTAAAACCGTAAATAAACCCCGACCCCCACGAGATTATTTTATATAATTTTTTAGAATAATGAAACTTCATACATCTGTAAAATTGTAAATAAGCCCCGATTCTCACGGAATTACTCTATATACTTTTAAACGAAATGAAAATCTAGATTATTATGGCTGAACCTGATACCCCGCGAGATCAGCTATATATTTTTCACTAGACCTATTTTTAATCCCAGAATTTATTCGCTATAATTTTAACGGACTCTTACTATAAAACATAAACAAAAAAATATTAAAATAAACTAAATATTCTTTCGATAACTAAAATAAACCCGGTCTAATCGAAACTTTTCATATAACGAAATATTATATGCCTTACAAATGTAAAAATTAAAATGAGACCTCGCGTATTTAGCAAAGATAGGTATTTTATAAGACTTATTTAAAATCGAATCTGTTAGTAACAACTCCTTTATCTTTTAACAGCGTCCCGCGTGATTAGCGTAAAATAGGTATCTTTATAACGCACAGCTAGTTTCCAGAGATCCGCCAATACTATACTTAGTAAAACGAAAATTTAACTAAATTTGAACTCTACCTTTTCCTGAAATTCTGCGAATATAATTCTGTGAACCTAGTAAGACGACAAAAATAATTAACTTTATAGAACATAGTGATTTCCGAAGTTCCGATATGCCAGATTAATTACCTTTATAAAATAAAATCAATCCCGTCCTCTGAGTTAAAACTCTTTTGACAGGACCTCGCGTATTTAGCATAAGATAGGTATTTTTACAAGATTTATTAACAATTTCCCGCGTGTTTAGCATAAAATAGGTATCTTTATAACGCACAGCTAGTTTCCGGAGATCTGCAAATATCAGTTCTATATATGCCGGACTAATCTACTTAATAGAGCGCAGTAATTTCCGAAGTTCTAATATGCCAAATTAATTACCCTTTATAAAATAAAATCAAACCCGTACCCCCCTTTTCTTTTAACGTGAGCAACCAACAATGTCGAAGAGTATATTTACCCGTACACAACTTTCACTTGAAATCAAACTATAATTTTCACTATATCCACTGGACACTCCAAGTCGACGGCAACTTTCACTCAAAAAAACAACCGACGCGGATTTCACGTCCCGTAGACGCTTCACACCAACTGCCTGATTTCTGCTGTGTCTTGACATTTTAAAACCCCCCTAGCGGGAAAAGGTCCTAAGTCGTGTGTTTCCAGGATTTTCAATATTCTACTTCTCTTGAAACCAAATTCTTTGTTCCTAAGATTCAATTTGGCAAAAAAAAAACATATCTCCACTCGGATATGTCAGTTGATCCCACCTCCTGTTGCCGTCTCTATCTCCGTCCCTGTGCCCGTTTGGGACGGACTTGGTGGCTTCAGACGGTTTGAACTCGCTTCACAAGCGCGATAATTAATTTTTAATATTTAATTTCTAAGTTCAGTCCATATTGTCGTTTGATCAACCGTAACCACAATCTATCGGGTACTCCCCTAATCATAGTTGATGTTTCTTCATTATCTACCATTATCCTGTCCCGTTCTCCCGTATTTCCGCTCGTCTTTATCGGAAATTTAACGTTTCTTGGCCGCTATATCATGGGATCAATTTCCATATATTCACCACGTGCACACTGCATACCTAGATATAACAATCATCCAAAGGTACTATACCTAATTTTAAATTAATTTTGGGCGATCTTTTCTCGTGAATCATCCAATGAATCCTGTTTTTTGGCCGCGACTCTCCGCGCACAGGGACGCATTAGCTCCCTCCGTTGCGGAATTTAAACATAATTTGTAACCATTTATTATTATTTTTATTGGCAGTAAGATTGATCCACAAAGTAACTATGTTACATAGACAGTGAATAGTCTCGGACAATATAATACTGGAAGAGTACTATTCGCTATAACACAATAAACTATTAATGTAAGTTAAATTAAATTTTTAAATTCAGTGGAAGATTTTTAAGATCGTTTTGCTTTTAATTTTTTTCCCAAACAAAATAAATAAATAAATAAATAAACACACAGATACACACTCACACAACCCACTATTGGACATGTTTTTATTATTCTTTTATCGATTGTATGTATGTGTTTTCGCGTAATTGGCCCAAAACTCTGTGCATCAATTATTGTCTTTTCTTCAAAGATTGATTAATTATATGGCTGTAAGAAACCCAATAAATGAAAACAAATAAGTAAATAAACCTCCAGTGCCGCAGGCAAGGCGTCGGATTAATTCAGTGCTCATTTATTGCCAAGGCACTGGACGCCTCCGCTGATAACTATATACCGCTCACCATGTTCTTAGAGGTGTGTTGAAAGATTGCTAGTATCTGTCGAATCGGTCTCAAGTAGTTGTCTGTATTTGTACGTTTATCATTATTACATGCTCTTGCTATATCCGTTCCACTTCACATTATTGTTCATCCCGTCTTCGAATTTCTATCACACTATGTTCTCCTATGTTTTTGGTACTTATATGCTTGCTTTTTACTTGCATTTACTCCTATATATATTTGTTTCATTTATCCATCCATCTATAAGATCCCCATACGCTTTAGCCTTTTATTTCATGTGTATATGGGCCGCAAATTCATATTATTTTATTTACAATATTCTTATCTAGATACACTTGTTCCAATTATGTTTTGTGGTTATTACTACCAAACCCGGCGAAATCTGAGCTAGAATAGCCAATCGTATACACGTTACCCGTCCTGTTGAAACTACGCTAACGTCGGACAGGTTTGTAGTGATTACATAGTTAATATATTGTATCTATATTCGAGTATATTATTTTCTTGTCGTGCCATTAATATGCTTACACGTTATCGTTATCTCTTTCCTAACTGTATATACCGTCATTGCACAATTACCTATCTGTTGTAAAAGCCTGAAGAGCGTTAGTCTACAGATAAATATAATAGAATTATAGTTAACTTCTCTACCCGCCTACGTTATTCGACTCCCGCGAAACGAAAATGAATCATTATTCGCTCCTCGAGAGAGCGTCAGTCTACAGATAAATATAATGGAATTATAGTTAAATTTCCTATCTGCCTACGTTATCCGACTCCCGCGAAACGAAAATGAATCACTATTCGCTTCTCGACAGAGCGTTAGTCTACAGATAAATATAATGGAATTATAGTTAACTTTCCTATCTGCCTACGTTATCCGATTCCCGCGAAACGAAATAAATCATTATCCGCTCAGTTAAGGTCACCCCTCTGGTACAACGTACAGGTTTAATCCGTGCTTCACGGCCAATTCCTATAAAAAATTTTATGGGGCGTTTTCCTCTCGCGATCCCCCGATTAGGACCTGCCTTTCTTAGTTTTGCTCAATATTCTGCCTCTCTGTTGCCCGGGAATCCACTCGAGATCACGATTAATGACATTTAAGCGGTTTCAAAACCACAGCAAAAAAGTCCATAATTCAGAAACCTCGTGGAACTGTCAATATCATCGTCACCTTAGAGTAGACGTTAATCGGTTTTTTAACGGCCTAAACTGCAATAATCGCGACCCAAATCTACGAAAGCCGTGTTCAGTATTTTTTTTGGGAAGCACATGTGGACCGCTCGGACCGCGCCGATCGTCAACCATTTGTACCAAACGCGGCTTTACCACAAGATTAATATGTTTTATAAGAATTGAATATTAACTGCTCGTAACCTATATCCGATCAATCGCTACTAACTCCGTCCCAATACTAGCGTTTCATCATCCCCAAATTTTTGTAGCGCCAATACTCCGCCAGGTGGGTTTAGCTCAATTTTTTCCCGCGTAGCATTTAAATCATCTTAGAGTTCAAAATAAAATAATATAATTTAAAAAAAAAAAAAAATCTATAGAAACAGGTGATTCATCACACTAACTTTATCTAATTACGACCATCACAAGTTCTTAACTTGTTTTTGCCACATCATCGATAATTAAATTTTTACCTAAATTAACAAGTAAGTCTCGTTCTACATTTGTAAACAAAAGATTAGACATTAAATCCTGATTCAAAGTTGATCTAAGCCTATTATTTATTATTTTTTATTTTGAAAAGATTCGCTCAAAAGTAACTTGGGTGCAAAAAAGAGTTAATATAAACTTGTAAGCTATGTAAAGATAAGTAAAGAGCCCTGATTGTGATAATTCAGAAACAACATAAAAAGCGCACGCTAAACATCTAAAACACTTTTTCTTCTCTAAACAGTGAACATAATTCTTTTCTTGCAATTCTTATTCATCATCCTCACTACATCATAATTCAGCTTTGGCTTATCCTGTTCATTTTTGTCATTTTCATCCTATTCGGTCTTTATGAAACTCTCACATTGGTCTGCAAACTTAGTTCAATTACTAAATAACTTCTGTCAACTTTAGACAGTTTAGCAATACAATATAGAACTTCGCTCGGCAGACTATCAAATTTTGTGATTTCTTGGAATTTTTTGGGGTCCAGCCAGGACAGTCTTTTAATTTTTTTTATTAGGAATAAACATTTTTTTCAATACTGGCTTGGCACCATCTAAAATGCGGAAGTAAATGATTTTATATTTATTCAGCGACTTCGCCATTAGCCTTTTCCCCAGACTTTACTTTTTTCTTTCAGGATCTTTTTTCTTTAAAATCCATTTCCTCTTCTATATCGTCGTCAAAAACACTATTGACTTACTTGCATATTTTTCAGATCTTTCATACAGAACGTCGAATTGCTTATCACATCTTTTACCACATATTTATCGTAACAATCCCTGAACCAAAGTCCATGCTATACTGTAGTCTAAGTTCTTACTTTGTAAATATATAGAAACAGGAGATGTAACAAGAAAAATATCCAGCAAAACAAAAGACATATAAATATTTTCAAATTTAGTCCACTGACTAATCAAGTTCCTTGCCGTGAGTTTAGATTTACAATCAAAACTTCCATTGCATATTTCCCACAAAACATTTTCTTAATGTTTTGTGGGAAATATCCAAAATATCTGGAAACACCAAACGAATGATACGACGGATGGCAAATTACGAGACCACAACTGAGTCACGTGTTTGTTTTAATAACTAGTATAAAAATATCTTTGTAATGTCAAGGCAGGCTTTATATTGGAAGGTGATAGGAGGTGAATTTCTAGTTTTCTGATCGCCCCACTTCTTGGGAACCATGTCGGAGGTGGGAAGGGCCGTGATCCGCGTTTTCTGAGCTGAATTGAGATCACCCCACGCTACTTCGCCAAGATGGAAGCGTAATGGGAGATGTGAGAGTTATCACGGTTTAGGTTACTTTGTGACTGCCAATCTAAGGGATCTTTTCATTGCGCAGCTCATAAGAAGCCTGCGGATGTGCCCGTTACGCTTCCCACCGGCCGCCAGCGATAGAGCAGAGAGAGGGATATGTGAGTTCGACTCGGAATAAAGTGCTTTGAAGGAACCTATACGGGGATGATATGACTGACTGGTTTAGGTGGACTTTACAATGAATCACTGAAACAGATTGAGTATTTTAACAAGGTTTATTACAATTAGTTTTATTTACAAACAATATGTTTTCTAATTTCATCCTATCCGCTATCTAACCTGCGTTATTTAATTGGATTAATCAAAATAAATTGGCCACTATTGCTACGCTGGAGCTAGCTAGCAAATCATTCCTAAGTAACGATTAATATCACTAAGATTAGGTTGATGAACTCCGCGAGTTGAAGTCCAAAATGCATCGCTGGGAAGGCGCCGCGGCCGTCCTCTTAGGTCGAGTCATCAGGGAGCATCGCAAGGTGTCCGCGCACCTCATGATACGCTTGGCTGCAACCTCAGCGCCCGTCGTCCATCAGGTCCTGTTCTCTGATTATCGAACGCCTCGCTCTCGTATTTTGAATGCGCGATGACCGCCATATATTTCCAGTGAGGGAGTCATAGGCAATAGATTTAACGCGATCTGATATAATTTATGATTGGTAGATATGAGAGATTGTCACATTGAGATTTCATTTAGATGGAGTTGCAATACTCAGATCAGAATCGAGATGAATAATACACGCGTGCTATTGCATTATGATTCTAATAAGTTACTAAAATTAATTTAACATTACGGCTTAAATTTATATTTCGTCATCTACGTCAGTAGATCACGATTACTTTACTAGCTAGGATTTGGATTACTTTCACGACTTATGCGGTACGTACTCGTGATGTTGAATTATGAGTTGATCCTAGGTTTTTACGAAATTTTACAATATAATGACGAAGTTCTAGTGTTAAATGGTATATAGACTACGAGCGTCGCGGTGGTTCTGCAAAATAAGAATAAATACAATAATTATACCTTATGATATAGCTGAGGTCAGATGAAGCAGAATTGTAATGTTTGTTACCGGGAAGAGCAGAAGAACTGATATCCCGAACCCTCGTCGAAAGGATGCTAGCACCAGTACCGTATGTTGAATAAAGAGACCGATTATCGCTTTGCGGAGCTTTATATAGACTTGTGCCAACAAAATGTCGCACCATAGTGTTGTGCAACGGATAAAATTTTAGTTCTTGAATTAATAATTATTTCAATTTTTAAATATTTTTCCCTATTCCTATCCCTATCCCTAAGCGATTTTAATTCATTTCAATATATCATTACGATATTTGAGGAGATATGTCGGAATTTATTTTAGTTTTTATGTATGTTTAGTTTTTCGGTGTGCACCTAGGTTGACAAGTTTAATTTTTAAATTGCGTTTATTTCTGATATGTTCGTAATTTTAAAAATATTTAAAATGAGACTTTTTTAAACACAACAATTATATGAAGTCAAAGCTTGACAAAATATAATAAATTCGTATTGCCGAATGCATATACATAGTATAATAAGTTAACGGGTTAGTTTTGCAATAATATGCGAATTTATGAAAACACATTTGTACGCGTGTTAATTACTTTATTAATTTACTATCTCTGGGACAAAATATATCGCATAGCATAACTAAAAATTAAATAATAACAATTGTAAGTTCTAAAATAGCCACTTGGAATAATGTGTTGTTGCTGAATAATGTGTGAAAGATGAACATTATTAGTTTTAAGAATTCATATTATTGTACTATCTGGTTGTTTGTTAGTTGTGATTTTATGAGGTTTTTGCATCTATTAGGTACTGGTGTTGGAAGCACATATTGAATATGTACATATAATAAAAATGTATTGAAAAACCAGCTTGACGCAATTATAAATACACACCGGCTAAAAACTAAATCAAAGCTAAAAGATCAAAGCATTGTACCTACTCATGTTAACCTTATCTTCTCATACAAAAATTGCAAAAAATATCTGTTCTATCTTGTCGTAACATTTAATTTGGATTCCCACTTGTCATATCGTCAAATAATATTCACAGATCTATGATGTAGTATCATAGACAGGCGACTAATCAAAGCAAGCATTAAGATCACATGACCTTCACGCATTAAAATATTCGTTTTTCATTGGTCAGAAAATGAAACGGATGATGAAACTCTGGTATAACCAGTATTTAATTTGGTACGACTTATCTTTTTTTAATGATACAGAATTCTTTATTGAAAATAAAATAATACATAGATGTTACAGTGACAGTAAATATTACATTTTTTATACAGAACACTAGTTTTTTATACGTGTTTAACTGTCCCCAGAAAAGTTAAAACTTCTGTTTGGGGACAGGAGTACATGATACATAAAAGCATGAATGATAAGTGTAATAAGATAAGTCAATAATGGAGCAGTGTAGAGAAATACAAAGATCATAAAATAAATATTAGTGACTCAAGTATACTAATTATTTTCGTAGTACCGTTATTTTTTTTAAATTCTAACTATTTTTTGTTTTAATTATGTATATTCTATTTGTTTTATGTGTTTCTTCAGTATAGTGTTCTTCAGTTCTGATACTCATTGGTAAGCTGTTGAAAAATTTTACACCTAGATAAGTGTAATGGTGTTTTGTGCCTGTTTGAATGTTTGAATGAATGTTTCTTTATGTATTTGTAAAATTTATGTGTTTTTGTATAATCTGTCTAATGTTGGAACATTAATTTCTTTAAAAAGTAAATTTGTAGGGAAGGTTCTAGGTTTTTTTAATATTAATTTGATAATTAATTTTTGAGTTATTTTAAGAGTCTGTAAGTTAGATTTATAAGAGCCCCCCCAACCTATTATTCCATATTGTAATACAGATTTTACAAATTCATAATATAATATTCTATCATTTTTCGCACTCTATTTAAAATCATGTTGATTCTTCCATTTCAATTGTTGGTCTATAAAAATACCCAAGTTCTTAACAGAATTCTTCATATAATCATTTAGTTTATCACATGTTATAGAGCAACAGTTTTCACTATAGCAGTTAGGACTGTGTATTTTTAAGACTATATTGTTTGGAATATTAGGTAGGTTTAATGTGAAAGGGATACTGTTTTTTCAGCATTTAGGGATAAGAAATTACAGCCGAACCATTTTTTTATCGTATTTACATCTTGATTTGCGTTTCTTATTGTCTTTTCTCATAAATCATCAGTTATCACGATAGTAGTATCATCGTCATAAAAATATAGTTTTCCAAAAATGTTCACCTTCAATTTTCACTTATTAAGCATATTATTTATATTGACATATTGACTTCTATTAGATATATAAGACCTTATCCAAACGTGAACATTTCCACTTATACCGTTTTGTGCGAGTTTATCCAGAAGTATGTTGTGCGAAATACTATCGAAGGCTTTCCATAAGTCAATGAATATTCCGATACATTTCTTATTTGAGTCCAGTGACGACATGATTAATGTAGTTAGTTTGGCAATCGCGTCATGTGTACCTAATTTGGGCCCTGAAACGAAATTGGTTTTCACTTAGATTATTATTTTGGTCTTAATATGCAGTGATTTGTTTTTTCACTATTTTTTTCAATTATTTTAGCGATAATATATAACATAAGTGAAATGGGTCTATAATAGTTATTCATTTCCTCTGGGTCACCAGTTTAGAAATCGAAGTAGCAATGATTTTTTTGTAATTTGCAGGAAATATTCCTGTTTTAAAACTAGAATTTATTAGGTATATTATTGATTTGGCAATATAATTTTTCATTTGTTTCAGGAAGTGCACAGTTATTTTGTCGTATCCTGGTGCCGAACCTTCTCTTTATGACATTATAGTATTTTTAATCTCGCTCTCTGTTACTGGATTGAATCTTGACATAGAGTAGTGAACAAGAGGGGTTGTTGTAGAATTATATGTTTTATAAATTAGTTTTCTTGTGATATTTTAGTAGCGAGTTTTGATCCAACAATTATGAAGAATGTATTAAATAATTTTGCACATTTCTTAGGTTCAGTCTTTGTGCATATTTTTGGATATGGTTATTTAAACAAAGTATTACTATTTTTTTTTTATTGCCAATAATTTCATTTACGGTTTTCCATTTTGCCTTTGGGTTGTGTTCGTTTTTCGCGATTTTTCTCTTGTAAAATTGCTCCTTGGTATTACGTATAATGTTTGTTAATTTATTATTGTATTTTTTTCTCTCTCTTTCTCTGTCTCTATCTCTAAAATATTCAAAAATGTATCATTTGTTATATTTTCTTCTTTTATATGGAACCAATGGTATAGAAAATGAGAGCGAAATGTATATTAATAACAAATTTTTGTTTGAATCATTCAAAACCTCTCAGCGGCTGACCTATATCAGTATCAATATTTGGCTGTACGTTGGTAAAATATAAAAAGTTGCCATTTACCAGTTTGTAAAATCACTTCAAATAGTAAGTCGTAATATCGTTTATTGAATAGTAACATTTTTTATCTACAGAGACGATTTGAATATATTACTAATGTTTAAATACATATCTTCTTTTATAAATACATATATACTTTTATAGTACCGCACCCAAACTAATTTGTACATTATATCTTCCCTTCTACTCCCGTCCCACATTCCCCTCCACCCTCTCCATTCGCTATTAATGTATGTTAAAGTAAATTTTTAAATTCAGTGGAAAAATTTTAAGATTGTTTTAAAATAAATAAATAAATAAACACCCAAATACACACACTCACACAAACTCACTATTGGACATGTTTTTTCTTATTTTTTTATCGATTGTATATATGCGTTTTCTTGTAATTGGCCCAAAACTCTGTACATCAATTATTGTTTTTTTTCAAGATTGATTAATTATATGGCTGTAAGAAAACCAATAAATGAAAATAAAAATAAAATAAAATAGAATATATTACTAATGTTTAAATACATATCGTCTTTTCCTTTCGTTTCTGAGCACCACTTTGATATATACGTTTCATCTTTACTTAACCTACGATACTTTCGTTTGGAAATCATCGGGAATTGAGCGCATTGAGCGTTATATGAAACTAAATGTTGTCATATATCAGTCAAACGTCAAAATTCGCTTACATTCTGGGAATTCCCTCTCTCCGGGATCCTGGCGGGTAGTATACGCGCGGTTACAGTTGCCGGCAAACTTCATGAAATTCTTTGGCTAAGTGGGGGAATGCGCAGAAGACGAAATTTGGGTCTCGTTGGTAGAAAGGTAGATGCGCAAACGTCCCCCCACTACGCCGCAGAATTTCAAGATGTTTGCCGGCTACTGTACACGCTCTACTTGTCGAATCTCTCATTTGCCGTGCGGCCCTATTCCATGTTATCATAAGCGGGTGGATTGAGAAGTGATCGCTTCGAATCAGACCAAAATAAATAAACTATGACAGATTATTTAGAAGAAGAAAATGTTATAATACAGTACAAGTAAAGAACGCATTTATTTATTTTTTTCTTAAAAATAAATTTTAACTTATAAGAAAGACACATTTCTGGCACAAGGCCAATCCGCCTCTGATTATATATATAGACTTTGTTTTAACAGTTCGCAAATGGGATAATTTATTCCAAATTTTCAAATCCCTTATTACGACTGCTTCAAAAGTTGTCAACAATGTGAAAATTATTGAAATGGACACCCAAAGCCATTTTTAGTAGTGCCTACATAAATTATAATTAATTCCTTAAGACTAAAACAACTTTGTTTTAGAATTTGTTTTAATTATGTGAAAATTATATTAAAAAATATTACTATTAATCCATTACTTGTTTGAGTTATTTATCCATATTAAATTGTTAAAAAAGTTGTGAGAAAGAATGCATGACGTGGCTTATTTTTTCTTGCATTTTTAGTCTATTCGCCATTGGAAAAAATCGGTCTATCGATATTAAATTCTGTTTCTTTCAAGGAAACGAACCCATGACCCAAGATTAAAAACCAAATATTAAACTACTAATAATCCAGGGTTGTCCAATATCAAAGAATTTTTATCATTTTTCTTAATTTGATTTTCTATTATATCATTAAAATCAGATAAAATATCTTATCCTGTAAAAAATATCAAAATACAATTAAACATTTTTTTTTAATATTCATATATTTGTTCAGGTTTTATATATAATATATATATATTATATATATATATGATATATATATATATATTATATAAAACCGCGAGGGAGTCCAGAAGTTTCCTTTTGTTACATACAATACGCTCGCGGAAACCTCAAGCAAAACATATATATATATGTATATATATATATATATATGGGTCGATATATATTACATACAGTTTATACATTTTTTTCCCAGTCTATTAAAACTATAAATAGTAAAAACTATAAGTGGCTTGTTGGTCTTGTGGTTACGACGCTCACCTCGTGATCCAAAGGTCGCGGGTTCGATCTCTCACTCTCAATCTCACTCCAGACCAGCAAGTTAGTCCTATTTTTTTTCAAACGTTTAGCTTCATTTAAAATAGTGAGAATATTGATGTGACACGTATTCCGTGTCCGCATCTCTATTTAAAAAACATACATAATTTTTCTCGCTGTGCCTTTCCAAAAAAGATTACTTAGAGAAAACTTACCCTTGTGCTTGGAGAGGGAACATTATTATCTCTTTATTATCGAACCTTGTTTTATTTGAACGTCTATCTCCATGAATCAATATGCAATTCACCTGAGAAGTTCTGTCTATATGGAAATTATTCAAATATATCGTTATTTTTCTGGTATTTTTTATTTGAATATGGAAAGGATTTCGGCATCGAATTTTTGCAAGCTCTTCAAATACGCAAAATTTGTGAATATTGATATAATATTCTCAATATCCGTTCCTCAATATTTATATTATATAATATTCTCAATATAACAGTTCCTATTCCTTTGAATAAATTGCGTAAGTACAAAGAACCTTCCATTTTTCTTCTTTCTGTATATCTTTACTTTTCAGGCAAAGCATGCTGTCGACAAAAAGACTTGTGTTAAGTCAATGAAAAAATCTAGAGAAATAGTGAAATTTTGTTCAATATAG
This sequence comes from Agrypnia vestita, assembly GCA_016648135.1. Lineage (NCBI taxonomy): Eukaryota > Metazoa > Arthropoda > Insecta > Trichoptera > Phryganeidae > Agrypnia > Agrypnia vestita. The sequence goes on along the minus strand of JADDOH010017082.1, from coordinate 27,334 downwards.
TGATATCCTCTATCTTTTAAGTCTATCGGCTAGCTTAATGTCTGAACTGGTTGAGTATTGTGTACGAACTTAGTTAACTTCGCCTTTTAAAATAAAAATAGAAATATTTTTGATTGAAGGTTTCATTGATATCTTTTGAAAATTACCTGAAGTAATTGTGATGATTCGAAGATAAAATTAAGTATTTTGTTAACGTAAAAAATGTTTATCTTCGTTTCACAACTCTTACATAAATGTGTTGATGTTTAAAAAGAGGTCTCATATTTTCAATTCGATATGCTTAGATAATGATTGTATATGGAGTAGAGTTACAAACTGTGTGGTATTTTTGTAGATTAGTAACATTATTCGTCGAAGGCAAACCGATTCAAAAAATCAAAGTCAAAAACAACAAAAAAATTGAGCTGCTTCACTGAAAATTAAAATATTCATAAATTTTCAACAGTTTTTAACCGACTTTAAAAAAGGAGGAGGTTCTATATTCCACTGTATGTATTTATTTTTTTGTATGTATGTTCACCGATTTCTCTGTCAACTGTGGACCGATTTTCAAAATTCTTTTTTTATTCCATAAAGTATATTCCTGAAGTGGTATCATTGTCAACAAGTCAGGATATGATGATGGGATCCCAGGGAAATCGAGGGCAACCCTCAAATTTTATAGGCACGTATTACGTGTTTCATATTCTTTTCTAAAACTATTCAAGTATTTGCGTCTGGTAGTTACCATCTCATGTTGACGAGCTGGTAATGGATGGTACAATTCCTTAACTGTTAGAAGTTGGAGAGTAATTCTTTAAATATTGTAGGTACGAATAGACTGATGTTTGTATTCTTCAGGTTATTCAGGTGAGCTGATGATGGAAGGTAAAATTCCGTAACTGTTGGGAGTTAGATGTTACTTTAAGTTGCCGATATAGTATTCTGTAGGAAAGAAAAGACATGCAAAGCTGAGGGTTGGATTCTTCAATTGAGTTTTTCAAAGTTGGAGCTTATCTTAGTGTTATAATTTAGATATTAACAACAGTCGTAATAACTCTTTCAATGTCAATATTGAACTGCCTTTGTTCTCTCTTGTTTCTACAACAATCATCAATCCTGCACTAAGTAACGGTAATTGCTCAGCAATTTCGACAACGTCTTGTCCAAATAAAACCACTTGTCCTTTACACCAATTTTGAATGACCCTATTTAGCACTTTAATAATTTTAATAAACGGGATCATTCGTGTAAGTAAACGTTGCTCCACATCCGACAAACAAGCTGGTTCTATGGTATAGGTGTGATGTCCATTTTTTCCAATACACTTAGGAAATCTTGTCGAGATGAGGTTTTCAAATGACATCGCTGCTTGGGGTACAATAATTTTCTACAGATACTGCATGATACATCTGCAAAAACGTTTATCAATAGAAAATTATCTTCCCCGATAAAACAATTTGTGCGTCGAGTCTCACGCATGCTCTTCAAGCAATTTTGTCTCTGCTCCTCATTTTTAACTCTCAATGCTTCACTTTTACGCTCTCTTATTGTAGTCAGCTTTGAGTACGTTGATGGGGAAGTTCAGTTCTATTGCGTTCATTGATAACATCGAGTCGATATTCGCGCTGTTCTCATTATTTAATCGATTTCATATAACATCTAAACGATGTTCAAAGTGTTCGGGAGTCTCATTAGCCAATCGGTTTCGTATAACATCTAGACGATGCTCGCGCTGTTCAATAGACTCGCCACATAAACGTTCATATATCCAATTGAGTCGACGGATTTTATCACTTTGAGACTTTTCGTGATAATTAAGAATACCTGTAATCTCTCATCTGAGATAATCTGACATTACGAGCCAATAGTGATTCTTGGGTAAGAGATATTGCATTCCGTTTGGAATTCTTGGATAGACGTTCCTTAGTTTTTTAATAGAACTTCTTCAACGAATATCTTACCACATCCCAACTCGCAATAACAGACATTCACCTACTTTTCATCTCCCCTTTTGTAAGACCAACTCAAAAAAAAACTCCTTTATGTACAGATCCACAAATTCATTTAACACAAACTATCACCACATTGACATTTTCAACGCAACAATAAGAAACATAAAACAAACAATATCTACACTACCGCACCCAAACTAATTTGTACATTATATCTTCCCTTCTACTCCCGTCCCACATTCCCCTCCACCCTCCCCATTCGCTATTAATGTATGTTAAAGTAAATTTTTAAATTCAGTGGAAAATTTTTAAGATTGTTTTAAAATAAATAAATAAACACACAAATACACACACTCACACAAACTCACTATTGGACATGTTTTTTCTTATTTTTTTATCGATTGTATATATGTGTTTTCTTGTAATTGGCCCAAAACTCTGTACATCAATTATTGTTTTTTTTCAAGATTGATTAATTATATGGCTGTAAGAAAACCAATAAATGAAAATAAAAATAAAAATAAAAAATAGATTTCCTATTTCTGTTTTCCCTCATGCAGGCTACACCTTTAGTCGGTCTACCCATGGTGCTACTTAATGAAAAATGAATACTCAAGTTATTTGAAATAGTTAGATATACAACGTACCTACGAATATTTACACAAAAAATGGAAAAATAAACAAACTTTAAAAAATTTCAACCGACTTCAAAAAAAACCTCAAACAAAAACTCACTACCTAAAAACACTAAAAAGCGAAAAATAAACAGAATTATTTATTTAATTCAAAGGAAAAAAATTCGTGACTTTTTTAACTAATTAAATCATAAACTTACTACCAACCTTTTTTCAATAATTTTCTAAATGAACCTACATTATTTAACAATCAAATTATTATATTTACCAAGTAAAATGATTTATTTGCAAAATTACTAGTTTAAAAAAAGTTTAGTTTAACAAAATTATTAGTTTTTATTTTTATCAGGGCACACTTTTATATGCTTTCAATACCCAAAAACATAAACACGTATATTTTAATGTTGCATTTAAAATAACTTTAGGGGTTGCTACCATTGGTCAAATTTCGAAATAACATACCTTTTGTTCTTAGACTGAATTAACGATCGTGCCATTGGAAGTTCTTCAAAGTGAGTAACCCTCAAAAATGCTCTCCTTGTGGTTAAAAACACATGTGTACTTTGTTGTCCGCATGGTCCTAAAGAATAAGTATACAAAATTTTGGTCAGAGTGGTCAAATGGTACAGATTTGCATAAAAAATATATCAGGGGTGGGGTAAAGGTAGAGACGGTAAATATTGCCTATGTTTTCCGCTGGGTCCTAAACAATAAGTATGCGAAATTTGCGTCAGATATGTCAAACGGTATAGATTTTTATAGAAAATATATCAGGAGAAGGGGGTGGGATAAAGGTGGATAGGGAAATATCACCTATGTTATCCGTCGGGTCCTAAAGAATAAGTTAGCAAAATTTAGTTCAGATCACTCAAACGGTAAATTTATACACAGAACAAACAGACATTGAGTTTAATTAATAGCTATAGATTTATTATTTAAAATCATGTTACAGCAATCACAATCAACAAAATCTATACAATCAACAATGACTGGATGATAATAAAGATAACAATAACACCTAGTTTTAAAAAATATCAAGTTAAAAACTCGCATCGAGTAAGGTTCGAATCTGCAAAGAAAATCTGTTTTCTGGTTGAGACACATTAACCGCTGTCATGGCTGCTGATACGAAGTTAACATATCATACATATAGTAATAAATACATATTGGCGCCTTGAAAAGTGAATAAATTATCGAAACCGCTTCGCCCCTGTAACAAATTACCGTTAAAATTAATATCTGTGTATTTATTTATGTTCGGTACAAAGGGACAACAATGCTTAGACTTGGAGTCGAGAAATTGTCGACAAAAATGGGAAAACGATTAAATGTAAAACGATAGATCCAAGGTTCACTGTCTTTATTAACAGCTGTGCCATCTTAGTAATAAGAGGAGCATCATTTCTTCCGCGGCAAAATGTTCCGTTCAGATCCAATGTTCCATCTAAGCACTTACGTTAAAAGCACCACGTGCGCGAGCCATGCTTTGAGGGATCACGGATGGTTCGAATGATCAGACTTCCTTCTTTCGTACACCCTTTTTATTTCGCTTCTCCGATATCTCTTCATCTTCTAGACATTTAAAAATGTAAAAGGATTCACTGTAAAACTCAAATCAAATTATCACCCCACTGTATCATTCCGTTTGTCGAACACAGAATTAATTCATTGAATTGTATTATATGATAGATATTTAAATCTAGAATGGCTAATAAGATTATCTATTGGATATTGAAGAGTTAAGGTTGTTATTACGGTATAAAATATCTGCAACTAGTTACAGTTAAATATTCTATTGGAATTTTTACACATTTTTTCTTGTGTAATGAGTACATTTCATTTCAATATTTTTACTATTTTTACCAAGATAAGCTATGAAAATATGCTGGCTGTATTTAATATGTATTTAGCTCACAGTAAATATCACAATAAAAATTATCATTACGACATTGTTATGATAGTTTATTCAACGGTTGTAGGTATACGTAGTCCTTATACTTTAATGCACTTAAAACATAACGAAAATACACTTTATGTTTTTTTTTGTATTTATTTATGGTGAATTTATAAATTATTTTATGACCAGTCAGACAATTGCGCTAAATATGATATATATATAAAATAGTGACTAAATATTTTAAAAATAAAATAATTAAAAATTTATAAAAAAAATCTAATCCGTCTATACTTGAATATTTATTTTAGTATGTTAATTGTCTCGATGTAGGTAACATCGCTCCCGAAACATATTTAATTTTTGCAATAAAATTTTGGTGTGGTTAAAAAAAAAATATTTTTAAAATGGTGCTACAAAGGGAATTTGAAAAAATTAAATATTTAATGTTCATTTACAGTGCGAGTCTATGAATGAGACCTTTATTTCTAAAATTCGACATTCGATAAAAGTCGGCATCTACTTAGTGCATCTTTCTACTCTACGTGTAAAGTTCATACTTAATTCTGTATTGTCCTTTCCACGCCTTTAAAAGTAATCTCTGAATGAAATTATGTTAACAATTCTTTTGTTTATTTTAACACTAGCTGTTCGTACCCGGCATTGCACGGGTTAAGGATTAAGTAGAAAATAAATTTATGGGGGTAAACAAAGGTTTGATTCAAACGGTATAGATTTGTCGAAACAAATCGAAAATATATCAGGGGGAGGGTAAAAGGTAAAAGGGGAGAGAGGAAATGTCACTTTTGTTACCCGCAGGGTCCTAAGGAATAAGTTTAAAAATTTTGATTCCAATCGATCGAACAGTATAGATTTGCATTGAAAATATATCAGAGGTAGGGGAAGGGTTAAAAGAATAGGGGAAAAATGTGGCATATGTTACCTGCCGAGTCCTTAAAAATAAATTTCCAAATTTTGAGACCAATCGGTCAAACTGTACAGATTTGCATCGAAAATATATCAGGAGAGGGGAAAGGTTAAAATAATAAGGGGGAAATGTCGCATATGTTACACGCCGAGACCTAAAGAATAAGTGTCCAAATTTTGAGTCCTATCGGTCAAACGGTACAGATTTGCATCGAAACTATCAGGGGAGGAGAAGGGTTAAAAGAATAGGGGAGTAATGTCGCATATGTTACCCGCAGGGTCCTAAGAAATATTTTTCCAAATTTTTAGTCCGATCGGTTAAATGGTACAGATTTCATCGAAAATATATCAGCGGAGGAGAAGGGTTAAAAGAATCGAGGGGAAATGTCAAATATGTTTCCCGCCGGCTCCTAAAGAATAAGTTTCCAAATTTTGAGTCCAAACGGTCCAAAGGTACAGATTTACATCGAAAACATATCAGGGGAGGAAAAGGGTTAAAATAATAGGGGGGTAATGTTGCATATATTACCCGCACGGATTAAGGATTAAGTTTAAAATAAATTTGTGAGGTTAAGCAAAAATTAAATTCGAACGGTATAGATTTGCATCGAAAACATATCAGGGGGAGGGGAAGGGGTAAGAGAATGGGGGGGAAATGTTACCTATGTTACCCGCCGAGTCCGAAAAAATAAGTTTCCAAATTTTGAGTCAGATCGGTCAAATGGTACAGATTTTCATCGAAAATGTGTCATGGGGTGGGGAAGGGGTATAAGAATAGGGAGGAAATATCGCCTATGTTACCCGCTGAGTCCTAAAGAATAAGTTTCCATATTTTGAGTCCCATCGGTCAAACGGTACAGATTTGCATCGAAAATATGTCAGGAGGAAGGGAAGGGGTATGAGAATAGGGGGGAAATATCGTTTATGTTTCTCGCCGAGTCCTAAAGAATAAATTTCCATATTTTGAGTCCGATCGGTCAAACGGTACAGATTCGCATCGAAAATATGTCAGGGGGTGGGGAAGGGGTATGAGAATAGGGGGGAAATATCGCCTATGTTACCCGCTGAGTCCTAAAGCATAAGTTAGCAAAATTTGAATCGAATCGGACAAACGATGTGGATTTTTATAGGGAACAGATAGACAGACAGACATTGAGTTTGTTAGGTATAGATTTACAACTGGACGACTGTCATGTGAAAATTATTATAATACGCAGGCATGTAATGTAACTATTCGACAGGTAATTGAACGTTTTGTTCATGGTAAAGCGATGCATTTTCGGAATTTCAAGATAGAACTGACTGAGGTAAAAATAATAAGAGATCTCAGAAGGCATTTACCGCGGTGTTAGAAGTGCTATGTTTTGCATATGTTTACAGAAGAGGAATATGCCAGGATACTTTGCAGCAGGCTTATACAATCGGGACAGCTAAGGACATATATTTTTATTATTTTTATTTATTATTTGAGTGTAATGTTTAAAACTATCTTTCTAACTTCATATTTTCGGAGATATAGAATCCTTACTAACCCGCAATTTATATTTCGATACACGGCGTATATATAGACGATACTAGTTAGTTCTAATAAAGGCTATAGGTACGCATTCACAGGGAGATAGAATTTAGTTTTATTCTTTCTTTTAAATATTATATTGAAAGGAGGAGGGCTGGAGTTCTCTGATACTATGGCAACCAAAGCACTTGGGACGAATCAAGATGGGCCACGAAGGATCAAAATTTCACACTCCTATCTATTAAAAGGATATCGGTCAAGAAAGTGTGTTTGATTCTATGGCTCGGCGGCGACCATTCACACCGAACATCCCGATAGGAAAAAATGCGATGTACAATTGTAATGGTATTATTGAATTCATATCTTCATGTTTGAATGCAGAAGAGGTTACCGTTTTGTCTACACGAATATCCTAATCGAGGAAGTATACTAACACCATTTCATCATTTATCATCTGTACAAAATGATCTTACGGTGTCTCCTTCAGGCAATTTATGGGGAATTTCACCATTGGCTTTAATCACCATAAGAACTGCTTTTTACATCAATTTCTTCTAAATAACAACAAGGATAAATCTTATCAACATAATATTAACACGGCAGTGCCACTGTGAATCCGCCTGGCGCACCCTTGGAGGAATGGGAACACCCAGTCCGATTCTTATGTGTCACTAGCCGATAAAATTACCAAACAATTCTAATCACCATTGGTCAACAGACCCAACAACAGAATCTCTCTCTTCAAAAATCACCATCAGTCGCAAAGGGAAATTCCTGTTGTGTTAACTATGCCGGAACCAAAGGATATCTCGTGAGGTTCGTCCTCTCATATTGGATCGACTAATATCCAAATGACATGGAATCACGGGTTGACCTCATCGCCGGAAGAGGGAAGAGGGTTAATTACAGGAGAAACCCTTCTGTAGGAGCGAGACGGAGGCTCGTATATTACCAGGGTTGGGTGGCGTGGGGGGGTGACGCAGCCCAACATATTTCTTATATAATTTACTTTTAAATTCACGGATTGCCTCATGAGAAACCTTCCTCGACCAGGTCAACCTCGGTGCTCGTTACACGTAGCTAATCTTTATTTCAATATTTCCTCTCCCGATAAACATGAACAGATTCGGCATGATCCTGTACAACGGCGTCATCGGACTAAAAGGTAGGATATCTTCTTCTTCTTCTTCTTCTCGTGCCTTGTCCGTTTAACGGACGTTGGCTATGAGGACTTTTTTTACTGCGGCTCGGAACAGCTCCACAGTAGACTGGCCAAACCGCTGTTTCAAGTTTTTTAGCCATGAAGTCCTCCTTCCAGGGCCCCCACTTCCGGCAATCTTTCCCTGCATTATGAGATGCAAGATCTCGTATTTCTCTGGATGTCTCATCCTATGTCCACATGTCCTAGATATTGAAGTTTTCGGATTTTTGTTGTTTTAATACTTTCTTTTTCTTTATTCATCCGAGCCGTAACATCTTCATTCGTAACTTTGTCCATCCAGATTATTTTGAGAATTCTTCTATAGATCCACATCTCGAATGCCTCAAGTCGCCTTATCAGTTCTTCGGTAAGTGTCAATGCTTCCATTCCATAGAATAATACTGAAAACACGTAGCATCTGACCATTCGCATTCGTAATCCAAGGTTGAGATCATGACTGCAGAACATCTTTTTCATACGGATAAAGGTTCAGGATGCGACATTTGATTTCAACCTAAGGATCCCATCTCTCATTTAAGTTGCAGCCCAATTATCAATACTTTGTACCTTCTCTATTTTCATTCCAGCTATGTAAAGATTTTCATTCAAGTCAACTGCGTTATTTTAAGATATCTAGGTCAAGAAATTTATTGTTACTATTGAGTTTAACTTCAACCTGCATCTATATAAATGTCCTTTTCCGTCTGAGTTAAAACACACCATGCGAATAAATTATTTCCCATATTGTTAGATAGATGAAATTAGGTATTAATCTACCAGAATAAGATCATTATAGTATGTTGTGCAATCCGTTAGTCGCGTTATAATTATTCACAGAAAAGAGTTCGTCATATCCACTACCTTTTGTGTTTCCTAAAAGAACTAGGAAATACAGCTATACACAATGGGGGGGGGGTTTCTTTATACAACTAGAAAAGATCATTGGGCAAAACTTTAAGTAATATTACGTCGGTAGGAGTAGCACTGGAGTATAAAATAAGGAGTATATTACATATTTAAGTATATTACATATTTACAAAATCATGTTAGAAACGTTCGGGTTGCAACCGTTCGCTTCCTATTGCTTCCGGCAATACCATCTATACATCAAGCCTCAACAGCGATGGCAGTGCCACCTGCCGGCTAGTTATCTAGGGGGCTATGTACACGCCCAATATCATCATATGCCGCCATTACAGTTGTCCGTCTGTGATATTTTTTTAGTGCTATTTTGTACATTTTAAGCATTAAAAATGGTTCAAAAATGTTCAGTTCCTAATTGTCATGGCAACTACAATAATGGGCCCAAAGTTCACGTGTTATCTTTCCCTAAAGATAAGGTTTTGCGAAATAAATGGGTAAATTCAATTCGTCAGAAGATGTACTATCTGACTATTCTAGGATAAGTAAACTTCAAAATTATTATCTATCACATTACTTTAATGATAAACGTTTTATTAGATGTGTTCTTAATATAAGGGATAAAATTTCGTGTATATATATATATATATATATATTTTTTTTTTTTATATATATATAGTAGTATAATGTATAATGTCAGGCCGAGAGTGAATTTCTGGCAAATGTCAAAAAAGTTATCTTGAAGTGTCTTCGAAAGAGGTGAAAGAGTGACTAAGTGTGATATTATTATATTAATAATGAATACTTACAACAGGTTAATTAATGAGTTTGTTTATTTGTAAAGTACGTTTACTAAGGACGGCAAGGCAAAGAATGGTGCTGTTCTATATCATACCATGATCAATTATCGTTACTTATTACAGGTGTGTGAGGTGCACTTCAAAATGACGGATATTGTTAAAGATGATGAAGAAATTCCGCCTACAGGATGGTGCAGTACCTTCCATTCTGCCTAATTGCAGATAAAGAAAGTATCTTTCCACACCCTCAACAAGCATCAGGGAATGTGCCGATGACAGTGAAAGTGCAGGGACAAGTGAAAACTGTAAATTATTTAAATGACATTGAAATTATAATGGACAATCTTAAAATATACTCCACCGTTGCTGTAAAAATAGTTAATGAACATTTAGAGCAGATTAAGCAATATTTATCTGGCTTACTGTATCATCTGGCTGATATTGTAAACGCACTTATTTATAATTTCATTACTGTTCAAAAACTTATATCTGTAGAAAATGAAAACAAATTTTTAGAATACAACAATCAGAAGCAGTTAGTTTTAAATTTAACAACAAAAGCAGTTATCGAAAGGGATTTTTTTCTCACAGGTTTACTATGCAATGATGGTCATTCGTCGGAGAGTATTTTAAAACTAATTTTAAAATTTTCAACAAATGCGTATCTAAATAATTATTACTCTCCCAACGTCTCACTCCGGGAGTCCATCTTGTGGCAACCTGCCTTGCAACAAGCCCTGCCAATTGCCATTTTTGCCTCGCTACACGAACCATGATATTCACTGCTCTAATTTCTTGATCTATCTTTCCTATATTTCTACACTTTGTAAGAGTCATCGTCTCCACTCCAAACGTCATCACTGACAGTATGCACGATTGGAAGACTTTATTATATTAGACTATTAAAATATTATTAATATTGATTGTTGATTGATTGATTTTGCTCTCTGGACTGAAAATTTTATTTTCTGCATATTAAAACCGACTTTGCTCGGAGCCTCGTGTAGTTCTTTTATCATTATACTTACTTAGTATAGTTATATCTAGTATATTCCATTCATTGTACATTTTTCGACATAAGATTTCACTTACAACTTCTATATCGTCAGAAAATGTGTATTTACCAGGTTTCTTTATCAGTTCTTTCTGATAATATTAATCAAACTGACAGCCTTTTTTAAAAATAAATTCAAATTTAATTTCTTCTTACAACTACTATGTTGTCAGCGAATGTATAATTACATTTGCATATTTACCAGTTTTGTTTATCAGTTCTTTCTGGTAATATTAATCGAACTGACAATTTTTTTTTTTTTTAATAAATTCAATTTTAATTTCTTATTTGTTTTATTATCAATATTCCTCCTTAGTAAACATTTCCCTAGATATTTGTGGAAAAACAAAGGTAAGAGCTTTTTTAAAGTTTATATTAGTCTTCTATAAAGTTTTAAATGGAAGATCAAAGCTAAGTAATTAGTTTAATATTTACTTAAAAAATGTTCTGTTATCTGAAAGAACCACGGAGTTTTCTTTATATGTAGTGATTATAATGTAGGTGAGTATATGTTTTATTAAATTTCTTATGTCGCTTCATTAGATGTAAGTAATAAACATCTTTAAAAATCTTGTTTCATTTAAAAAAAATAACTAAGTTTTTATTTTAAATTAATGTATTGATATTATTACCTATTAAAACATTTAAATATGTAATGGACTATTAAAATAATATACAAGAAAAGATCTGTCATATTGATCTGTCAAATAAATGCTGGGCCCCTACCGTCGGCCATTTTGATTTGGGTGTTGAGGCTTGTATGTAGATGGTGTCGCTTCCGGTCGCTTTAGGAGATGGGCCACGTGACCGGAACTGGGGTCGAGGCCTCGAGACGAATAGTTAGTTACCTGTCGCTAGAGGGAACTAGAGTAGAGTAGGAAGGGTATGCAGGGACAACTAAAAACATTACAATATGTTAAATAGTACCTATTACATGTGTAGTTTCTCCACAATATTATGATGTACATGTTTTGGCAGTCTACATCTAAAGTAAAATAATAAATAGCACACATGTTTAGAATCCCGTTTTAATAATACAAAAAATATGTAACATATTTGTTCATATTTCTCTATATTTATGTTACTAAATACGAATAACCCAAACAACATCATTCCATTAGTGAAAACTTTCAGTCAAAGTACATAAGGTGTATCTTTTATTGCATTTTTTTCCGCCAGAACGCATGTGTTTTTCCGAAGAACTTCAGAATTCATAATTTACGATTCATGCACGAGAAGTTTATTATCCTTTGCATTTAATACGGAGAAAAATACTTCTTTTCTAGATATCTTAATAATTATTTCCGCCTCCCTTGTAATATATTTTTCTGTTTACCAATTTTAATAGAATTGTTTTTGTTGTATTATATTATTCTGGTTGAAAAATATTTGAGCATTATTTGAAACATCAATAGATTTATATTTTGTTATATGAAAAATTCCAATATTATTCTGTATTTCACAAGTAGAAATGTATCTATATATTTATTAAATAGAGTTGCGAACACCGAATATATGTGGCATCAATATTTTTACTATTTTCAAACTAACCTAAACGCTTGTGTTATGAAAATAGGACTAACTTGCTGGTGTACAGGAATGGGACTCGAAAAACCAACCACTGAATCACCAGGCGTGGGTCATAACCACTACACCAACTGGCTACTCTTGAGTGTATGTAAGGTTTATGTATTGGAGTCATTTATCAATTTCCTTTAAATTATACGAGTATTTGAAATTTTTATTCCGAAGATTTTCAAAGTAATAAACAACGTTATAAATATACTTATTCAATGAACGATTTATAACTTTGTGGTGATTTTTTTAATAATTAAATAAAACACGACTTGGTATACACCACTAAATATTTATTTTCTTTATTCAAAATTAATAAACACCTCTACAAGTTTCGGGAACGAAGTTCCCTTCCTCAGGAGGATACAATGTATACTAAAATTAAATGATCATTATATAGTTAACTAGTGGGGGTGGAGAGTACTCGGAGTAAATACAAGGGGGGGGGGGTATTGTTAGGGAATAATTAAGAGATTGTCTTTGTTTTTTTTTATTTATAATTGGAAAAATGTTATGTATGGGGTTGTTTGGGAATTTAATTTGACTGTTTATTATATTATTATTGAGGTTAATATTTTTTCTTATTTCTAAAATTACAAAACTATCTAATTGTCTATTATTTTTGTTATTTTGTATAATTTTAAGACCTTAATTGATGTCGAAAGTATGGTCACGTTCCAGCAAATGGTTTCAAATTCCGAGTATCCATTGCTATTTAAACATCTTAAATGTTCCTTAATTCTTTTTTCTATACTTCTCTGTACAAGGCTGTACAATCTTTACATTCTAATTTATAAATTTCTGATTTTTTAATAGCGCTATATTTATCCTTATTGTTTAAAATATATTTTTTATTTTATTGTTAGTATAGAAAGCGGGTAGAAAACTGTTAGGTGTATTTTTTGAAATTTTTCTAGATATAAGATTATTACAGAATAAAAGTTTATATTGCTATTATTTTGTTGAGGGTATAAATACGACAAGTCATATTTTTTCTTAATTTCTTTGTTTAAAAATTATTAACTAATTTCATATCATATCCGTTATTTTTAGCTATCTGTTTAATTATACTTAATTCCTTTTTATAATTTTTGGTAGATAAAGGGATAGACAATAATCTGTTAATCATTGAATGAAAAGCTGAAACTTTTTGTGTAATTGGATGATTAGACATGTTATGAATAACTATGTCGGTAAAAGTGTATTTTCGAAATGTGTTAAATTCTATTTTTCTGTTTACAATAGACAACGTTAAATTTTAGAATGTAAACAAAATGTTTTTTGTGAAGATTATTTAAAAAATTAAGGAACATTTGAAGTTGTCTTAATGTGCCGGTCCAAATACAAATCACATCATCTACGTACCTGTACCAATAAAAAACATATTTTAATAATAAAGCCTTACTGTTAAAAATCTTATTCTCTAGGTTTTGCAGATATATTTATGGACAACTCTCATTCAAATTTCTTTATTTATTTTTTTAAAAATAATTATAATATCTCGAAAACATACATTGTTATACGCATATATGTACTTCAACTAATTTTTTCCCGAAAGCTGAGTAATTCAAACAACTAAATACATGATATATCTGGTTAATATATATTACCGTAAAGCACGTAGGATTTCCTGATCAGCCAACGTCTTCCGTGAAGAGTTTTCTGGGCTTTTAATCGGTGGGCAGATCTAACCTGTTTGACCGACGCTTCAGATTACAGAGTAGGATCAATCATCAAGCCAAGTATCGCTGACGAGGATCGCAAACCCTTTATACGAATCCTTAAATATTGACGAAATTTAGTCAGAAATGGAAGGTACAATACTCCAGACACAGCATTGAGTTTAAAACTTGAGATCCTAAATAAAAGAACATGATAAACAAATTTTTTTTTTTAAATCTAGCTATCGAAAAAATATCAGGATATGAACCAGGACTGTATTAAAGAATTTCATATTTAATAATACTTACTTACCATCACGCCGTTTCCTCGTGGGGGTAAGCAGAGAGGATAGAGCGCCACACTATTTTGTCCTGACATACAACTTTCGCCTCATCCACATTTATACATCTTCGCATGCAAGCTCGACGGTTGTTGAGGCTTTTCATGGAACCATCTTCCAGTGTTTTGTTAATGTGGTCGTGCCACGCCTTCCGCGATCGGCCTCTCTTTCTGGCACCGGGAACACTTGCGTTATATATCTTTCTTACCATTCTTTCCTCATTCATTCGCTCAATATACCCAAACCACCTGAGCGACCCCATTTTAATTCTATCAATAAAGAAAGGATAGATCTATCCTGGTATTATCACATATTAAAGGATTATTGGGATTCACTGCAATCAATGGAGACCTATAGGATGATCTTGGTCCTATTTGATACTCATGTACTGTAAAAAAATATTGTAGTCTTGATTTTTAACTTGTTAATTTACCACTAACAAGTAAAAAAAAATCATAATATTAAGAGTATGTTCAATTTTTTAAGAACACAATACTGGATTTCATCCCCAGGGGGACATCATTTATCAATGTATTATAGATATCAAAGGAGATGAAGCAATTTTTATTTGCGAAAGTAGGTATGAAATAATATTATTTAATAATTGGTTGAACAACTTTATAGACAGACATTTTAAAAATTAATTTTATTATTTGTTTTAATCTACTAATATATTTAATGATTACACCTACATGTTTCGGAAAAACCTTTTCATCGTCAGGGCATTTTATTAATTATTTCAAAATATCAAAATGAATGATGTCTTTTGTTTTGGTGTTCTAAATTATTTCAAAAAATATTTTCAAATATTATTGCTGTAGTTCTTGATTATACAAAATTATTGTAATTTTTTTTAGAATTGTACTTGTAGTTAAATTTGATTGATTATTAATAATATTTTGTTTACTTTTATACGCTTAAACATGTAGATGTAATTTTAATTATTTTTTGTTTTTTTTATGTTTTTTAGGCTTTCGACCATCACTTAACACAATGTAACGTTCACCAATTCCACCCATGATAGGCTACCATATCTATTACATTTTAGTTAGTTGTATTATAAATGTGAGTTTCATTTTTTTATCATGTATGTGAGTTGTAAAAAAAATTTAAGAATGTGTTAGTCTATCATGGGTGGACTTAATTGGTAAACGGGCATTGTGTGAAGGGATCACTTAAGATAACCGTACGACAAGTCGAAAGCCCTATTAACACCCAAAAAATAAAATAAAATACTTGTAAGTAAATTACATATGAGAAATCATAACAAAGCTAACAAAATATTATTTCAGAGTTATGACTCTTTTCATTTTTACATTAGCATTTTTTTCATTGAAGCATTTAAATGAAAATGAAATAATGTACTATTTGTGTTATAATCGGAAAGATTTCTTATAAACTTAGAAGCGTAGTAAATATCAATTCTTAGCGATACCTTAAACTTCACATAAAAACATGAAACAGAAAAATCTGAAAAACATTGAATAAAAGTCCTATAAATATAAGTTTAACGGATAAACTTTATTTTATGTATTCTACTCTTCTGAGATTCATATCGAACTTTTTAATATGAGTTGCACGCTTATTTCCCAAGCAAAGTTGCACGTATCCTAGACATTTTACTTAACATAGTAATATGACAGTATACATTACTTACATTACTAGAACCTCAATAAATACACTAGTTTTACATATTTTTACGATTTTATTCGAGATAAGTTCTAGATGATTGCATTAATCAGATGAACTGATTTTTCCGAAAAAGACTAAAAGAGATACATTTGAACTACAAAGTGAAAATTTGAATAATTTAGCGATCTTCCAAACAACCACACCATGTTGCATGCATCATAATATTGTTGTAACCACAGACCAACAATATACCAAAAAAATTAACTAATGGTTATTTCCTGGTTTTAGTCCCATACGTTAAGACTTATTTAAAAAAAATAATACGAACTTGTAAATTTTAAAACAATTATGGAAATGTCAAACTAAGCTTTACCATTAAAAAATATAATTTCTTAGTAAATTAATCGCGCTTTGATACAAAATGGCGTTTTTACTTGAATAGACTCAATTAGGAAAGAAATATTAAACATTTATACAAACAAACGTATTTTGTAAAAAATATGATTTGTTTACTAGGAGATTTTACTGTGCAAGAATTCACCCACAAATCAGACTATCATACATTTGAATACCACTAATGCATTTTCATCTTTCTTACTGAGTATTCAGAATTCAATTTTTTATGCCTCAGTTTTCTGGGTCAGCAATTGGTTCCTAGGATGATTTCAGATGCCAAAGTAACAATTGTTACTGCCTGTATTCTGTTTGCAATTTCCGATAAATTACTCCTGATGATGAGAGGGAGCACGCCTCACATTGAATGGGGCTGGTATAAAGAGAGTGACAAAGTTTAAATACCTTGGAAGTATCCTAGCGGAAGACCTCGACCCAGAAACCGAAGTCAAATGCAGAATTGAAGCATCGCGAGCTGCTTTTAACAAAATGAGACAGATATTCTGCGATGACAATCTTAATCTGAAACTTCGACAGCGACTGGTCAAATGTTATATATGGTCAGTCCTGCTGTACGGAGTGGAATCGTGGACCCTCAAAGTGAGTAGCATGAACCGGCTGGAGGCGTTCGAAATGTGGATACATCGGAGAATGCTCCGGATACCCTGGACGGATATGGTCAGCAACACAAGAGTTCTTCAAAGAGCTAGAGTGAATAGAGAGTTGCTGACAAATATCAAAATCCGAAAGGTATCGTATTTGGATCATGGGCTCAGAGGAGAAAAATACGAATTGCTCCACCTGATTCTTATGGGCAAGATAGAGGGTCGTAGAGGTGTTGGAAGGAGACAAATTTCCTGGCTCCGCAATATACGCGACTGGACGGGCATAAGAAGTGTTGGAGAGCTGTTTCGTGCTGCCCAGGACAGGGACGCTTTCTCTCGGGTGATAGTCAACGTTGGGGGGACCTGACATGACACCAAAAGAAGAAGAAGATGAGAGGGACTGCTCAACGTGTGTGCATTACAAAGTTCAATTTAGTTTCAATTGAAATTACCATGCACAAAGTAACTGCCATATCAATTAGTAATACTATTTCAATAACAGAAAAATGTACAACACGTAAGAAAAAATAACTTAAAACTATCTAATTGTACAATTATTTTGTAAACTATGCCTGTCTCAACACAGATTATTCTAGTGAGACAGGCAAAGTACAACCCAAATTGTACACTTATGTGATTAAGTAATAAATAAGTAAAATAACAATAAATGGTGCTATGTAACCGTAAACATGATAGCCATAAATTAAAAAATATGATTAGTCAAGAATGTTCACTTTATGCAGCGCGGTTGGCACCACTTTAGCAACGCAACAGGCTGGCCCGGGTACGGCCATCTTGCCTGTCATACTACGACCGTGAGCATCAATAAATTGCATTCGCATACGGGCCCGAGGTTCGCTTCGAGAATATTTTTGTAAGTAATTGTGATACAGCAGTATTGAGTTTATCATGTGGTAAAATATTGGGGATAAGTGCACAATGTGGGTCTCGGAGCTGTTTTTAATATTAACACATTTTCCGGTATAATTGAGTGTCCTGATTCCAAAAATGTCATAAAATAACCCGGCACGCAAATATTAAACAAGTAATTTCAATATAAAAATCGCAATTATTTCCTTAGTAAGTTTGACAGATCAGCCACGCTCTCAAACTTACTAAGGAATGCTGTCTCATTTTCAATTTATGTTAAAAGTCTTGTTCCTAATTTTGGTCGAAGCCACTTATTTTGCTATGTATAGCGTATAATTGCTTTTAGAGTCACTAACTGAACTGTTCTGTATTATTTCATAAGAAAAATGATGAATAAATGAGTCATGTACAATCATTATTCTTATTAACCCTGTAATTGTACAATTTTCTCCCGAATAATCTGGTCCTTACACTCACACTCACATCTACATTTTCCCTCATACATATACCCCCCCCCCCACACACACACATACACACACACACACACATACACACACAGACTCACACACACTCACACATACACACACACGTGAAAACCTATTCGCCTGACACGACCGAGCAAGTCTCACGATGTGCGAGATTGTCCTATGCTGGCTGGTACTAGTCGGTGGTGCATGATAGTATCTCATGGAATGGCGTTCGACCCCCAGGACCGTAGCAATACATATAAGAACTTTCGAGGCACAAATTCACATATAAGCGGAAAACCGAACAAAGCCGACTGCTGTCATCATTTTTTTTCTTTTCAATTCAATTCAATTTACTTTTGTATATAAAATTTGCATAACAAACATTCATTCAAATCGTAAATGTTATAAATTGTGATTTTACATATATTATATTAAATTTTTTAATTAAAATATACGATTCACATCAAAGGTGTAGAAGAATCCTATTTTGGAAAACTTTAAACTCTCGATATGGAACAGATCAATGTCCAAAGCGATGTTGTTCAGCATAGCGGTAGCTCTTCCAGCAGGAATAACCTTCTTTATAATATAATAAACCATTGTAGCCAAGCATACCCTGGAGAAACTCGGTTGGGTGAAGCCAAGGATAATGCCCGCACTCTCTCATGTAGAGATATTTTAGAAACTTTTTTCGTACTTTCTCTACCATAAGAGAGTACTTATGCTCATGTAGCCCCCAAATCATCGAACCACTCACGAGTCCACTTCGTACAAAGGTTCTCAGTTCGCGGTTATTTTCGAAAACCCTGACTGTATGGCAATATCATCATCAGCCAAAAACACACACTTAGAATTGTAAAAAAAAAACTTCAGAGCTAAGTTCTGTGAAATTTTAAAACCAAATATATTAATCAGTTAGAAAGACATACCTACAGAAAAATAAAATCAACGAAAAAATATTTGGCCGCTACCGAGAATCGAACCACGGATCTCCTTCTTATCCTGCCCGGTTAGGAAGGAGGTCCGTGGTTCGAATCCCGGTAGGAGCCAAATATTTTTTCGTGGATTTGATTTTTCTGCATGTCTATCTAATTGATCAACAAATATTTGTTCACAACTCAACTCAACTCTAATTTGATAAAATGAAGGGCTTATTATCAATTATATTTTATTTTTAAAAAACGCTTCAAACGCTGAACCCGTACGACTATCAATGTTGGTCGGGTTGGCATCCAATTGTGTGTCGTTGCTACGGTGGTATGACGAATTTTATCACAGACTCACCAATATTTATAAAATAACCGGTCAAACATTATAGATATCGCTTTACATTTTAGTATAAACTAAAATTGCCAGTAAGATTTTATTTCATTTGTGGGTACCATATTTATTAACTCTCCTGAAATTTGTAAATTTTTATGTAACTTTTTCAGCTTTATGATGTTAAAAATATTATTTTTTAAAATAACCATCCACAGTTATTCTGTTCTGAGGACGAAACCGTTTTTATTGAAGGCAAATGGTGAATTCTGCATTTGCTGTAATACGCTAGAATGCTACAATCTTCATGGAATACCTAGGTAATAGGCGAATTCCAGAGAAATATGTAAAGCTTGCAAATATTTGTTACTTTATTTCCATATTAACTCTAACTCTTGATTAAACATGAATACATTATTTATAAAGAGTTTAGTATGATATTAGAGTTTTACGAGTATATTGAATTAGAATAATGATTTTGATGATTATGCTTAAAATGCTGTAACTGTTGCTTTTATCAATTGTCACATCCATATATTTCTAACATAATTAATTTTGCATTGTGCTACCAGTTAGAAATATAATTTTTTTTTGAGTAATACCAAAACCGGAGTATTTTGCGATTATTATTAAAATACTTGAAACTTTTGCGATGGAATATGAACAAATTAAATACTTGCGTTTAGGTACTTTATTTCCATCAAGCTAACGAATTATCTTATATAAATAAAAATGTAAGTGTTCGTTTGTAGGTAGAAAATTGCTAATTTTTGAACGTTCTTCACCGACTGCTTTGAAATATTGGTACAATGTTGCATTCAAATACGAAGATGTTTTTGTAAACTTACTTTGTTTTTATACACCTACTATTTATTTATATAAATAAAAATATTAATGTTTGATTACGAATTAGGAATTACGATTAGAAACGATTTTAAAATAAAGCGGATTCATTATAGAAACACAATAAGTAGTTGGCATTTTAATTGTTAATTTATAAAAAAAACTTTTCGGTTCTCAAATTCGGAATGTATTCCGAGGACCGAAAAGTAAAATGGCCAAATAAAAAAGAATCAGCGACGTTTTAAATATTTTGCCTCTTACCAATATTAATCGTGGCAGATGTTTCTTTATATTAAGTGTGTTTTTAAAATTCATAAGTGATCAGTTTAAGTGGTAAATTCCGACAGAAACTCCATCTTTTATTAAAGTTATCATGAAAATTGACTTTCTATGATTTCACAGAAAAGCCAATTGTGAAAAAAATAATCCGTAAACTTATAATTTTACGAAATATTTATTCGATGATGACCAGAAAACCTATAAAAAACCTACCTCTGTTAAATATTTTGTGTATAAAATGTATTACGATACAATCTCATACAAAACAGGGATTTTATATATGCGTTATCTTCTGTTAGTTGTATCTGATTTCAATCAAACATTTCTGAAAAGTTCATCAAGTAGATTGAGCCAGTTCGTTAATTATTCTATCTCATATGCCATTGTTATATGTTGTTTGCCATATGCCATTGTTATATTATATGAGGCAGTGGTTAAAAAACTTAACTCCCTTTATATCGCTATAAGACAAAATATTTATAACGATACCAAAAAAAAACCTTTTTTGTAAAACAGCGCCATCTGTTGGACGTAAAACCATCACTCCCTATCCATGCCTACTCAATGTCTGTCTGTTCTCTGTACAAATCTACACCGTTTGTCTTATCTGACCCAAATTTTGCACACTTATTCTTTAGGACCCGGCGGGTAACACAGGCGACATTTTCCCTTTGCCTTCACCCCACTGACTCCTCACCGATATGATATCTATACAAATTAAAATTTTCTATATAAAACCGTTTGTCCGATCTGACCCATATTTTACACACTTATTTTTTAGGACCCGGCGGGTAGCAAAGGTGACATTTCCTTCCTGGACATCCCATTCATCCCAGCATTGATTAAATTAAAAACATTGTTCTTATTAAAGGCTTTGCAAAAAAATGGAACCTTTTTTCCCTCCACAAACTTATTTTTAAATTAATCCTTTATCCGTGCAACGCCGGGTAGTAACAGCTAGTTTAAAATAATAAAATTTCTGAGAATATTTCAGTTGAAGTAGTTATGAAAATGTGTAGAAAGGTTTAAGTGAAATTTGTAAATAAATACATACTAGCTATAAACTCGTGAAAAATCACGGGATATTATAATAATTAATAACGACCGTTGTGTGTAAACTGAGCCGTGCGCTAATTGATATATTACACTCGGGCGCCCGGGCTTCATTACCGGCTAGTCATAATTTATTTATTTTATTTTATTGTTTATTTTACATTTATTTTAATATAAGTTACTAATAACGGCCACACTAGGTAGAACCTGTTCTGTGGCAGTTATTCTCATTTGATATTTATGTAATAGTAACAAATAACAATCGTAAAGAAGTATAAACGTAAAAAAGAAAGCAGAAAGAATATAAGAACACATAAACAACCATAAGAATACATAAATCTAAAATAAAAGAAAGTGTTATAATTCCAGCGAGTTACGGACAGACAGACGATTCGAATTTAGGATATTTGATATTTAGTCATTTTCATCTTCAAATAATAAATGGCTCGATAAATATTAATTTAAGCCTTGAATATAAAACATTTATGTTAATGGCTCGAATTAATATTTATCGAGCAATTTTTAAAACTTTCATTCGTATTGATAATCTCTCGGCTGCAAAGTGTTGTTTAGTTTGTTTGTTGAAGTGATAAATATTTAAGGAGAATTTTTATTAACTCACTGAAAACTGAAGGTTTTCTGTGAGTTACTTTTATTGGAATATGCGTAAAATGTCAAAAGAAAAGAGATCGCAATATCACAAAAGATCATGTTTTTATATGTTTCTAAAGAGTTTCAAGTGATTTCTCAGGGAATATTATTGTGCAGAAAAGCTTGATATGAAAAATATCCCGAATGTAAAATTTTACTTAATATTTTATAATAAAAAAGAGAGGGCTTTCATATTCTCCTTAAAACAAATATCATGGTGATCTTGGCTCAGAAAAATTGGAAATTATACTTAACTTGCTTCGACGAAATTAACAAAAATACGTTTATTTATTAATTATACAATATTTTTTAATTGAATATCGAATTCATGCAGATATTTTTTTATAAAAAGCGTTTAAATAAAAATGACTTTTTTAGTATGTTTAAATCAACATTCTCATTGATTTAATGGTTGGTGAACTATGATTTGGAAGTTGAATGACATCTTTGGAAACACATTGACAATACCGTGTAGGTATATCGTCTATGCCTTATATGTCTATATGTAAGTATATACGTATATGTAGGTATATGTCAGATCAGACAACTGTTCGATATTCGTGACGTCACGTTGACACAGAAATCAATTGTTTACAGAATAATGTCTCTATCGAAATTTATCCTACCCTCATATTACTAGTTAACCTTTCATTTCGACAAGTCTCGCTATCTCATTATTAAAGCGACAGGACACTTTTTCACCTCCTGCCCTGCAAATTTTCGTCTTGGGTAATTGTGCATCCTATAAACATTCACTCGTCTCGTCACCGCCGGTAACGGGATTAACGCGTGTTTAACCGAGTGAACCAAGTGTTTGGGGAGGTGACATCTGGAAGAGCGCCAAGAGACAAAGGTGAACCAAAACATCTCGCCCTTTCTCGACCGATACAGTCCATTTCTCGTCTTCTCGTCTTCCTCTTAACCTTTCTATTCCTTATCCCATTTCCCGACCATATTCCTACCATTCCCCGCGTACGCGGGGAATGGCATCGCGTACACATACGGATATAACGGATTAGTATATAGGATAGATAATAGGATATAGGATACAGCGTAAAGATATAGGATAGATAATAGGATATAGGATATAGCATAAAGATATACAAAATGTAGTATTAAACGAGTGTCATAGCCCAATCTTTGGTATAAAAATCTAGTGACACAGGATTTTTATACCGAAGATTGCAGGTTTGATTTTCGATGAAGTCGCAATATATCTGTGATTAACTTAAGCCTAGGTGGACATTTTTACCACATGGCATGTGGAACATAAAAAAAAATATTTATCAATCTTGATTCGTCTACCCTTCTATCGAAACAATATTCTTGAATTTGTAATTTCATCAATAATTTAAACATTATAAACTGATAAAATTTATATTATCTTTACCTTATGAAAAATATAGAAGCATACTTATCATTATAAAATATTTAAAACTTCATCACCATATATTTTATAAACGAATTTTCCTGTATATCACTTTACTTTACTACTTTATTGCTTTAAATTTTTTTGTCTATATATGTCTATCCGTCTGTCAATGTGTCCGTCAGTGTGGCTGTCCGTCCGTTATCTCGTTCGAATTCACAGTTAAAAAAAACAAATTAAACGGCCGAAGAAGGGGCTTGAACCCCGGACGAGCAAACAGGAAGGTGGCAACCTAGCGACGTTGCTACCAACACATGTACGCGACCCGTCAGAAATACACAACATATAGGACTTAGCAAAGATGCGAACCAAGTTACAGCTAGTATTTTATAAAATACTAGCGGTCAATACCCGGCGTTGCACGAGTATCTATCTCTCCCATAAATTTAGCACTCTGTCTTCTGCGTTTAATTATGTCTTTGGTGACACTAGGTTACGAATCTTCATTTCATGAAATCACTCTAATTCTACGAATATAACATTCCCAACCATGTATATTACAGAACATTTTAATCTTCAACAACCCAACAAAGATTTTCTCGGTCTCAACATATATATATATTTTTTTTTTTTTTTTGGAAAAATTAATTTCTAACATCTTGTAGTTTCGTCTTACCGCCGATAAGCAAATGATACATACGTTCATTCACTTATCGCTTAGTTATTATTATACAAGAAGTCAGTAAACATTTGATTAATGTGTTTAGTTAAGTGGTTTTATTCAAGATACCACTATGTACAGACCATAAACATATGTACATATTCGCAAATGAAAATAGTGAAAATTTTGTGTTTTTCCACAAACACTGCTATATGCTTGCAGCAACAAAGTATCATCTGAAATTTTAGTCAAAATCATCTTATTTGTAAAAAAATTCTTACAGTCATTTTTAAATCCTTATAAGTACCTACATATTATATTTATATAAGTGTACATATAATCCATAGATTTTGTTGTCATATATCAAATCAGGACTATTTTTTTTTCATAAATTATGTAACGGCATTTTTCTAAAAAAATCATCTCATGGTCAATAAACTATAATCGCGCCAAAAAAAAGACATTTTAACTAAAAAATCTCCGTAATATTAGGTCCTTACATATGAAATTGACGTTTTGCCGTACTGGCAAATTTGATCTCAAATATCTTCTCTTTGGTTAGGAATTCCAAATCCAAATTTATACAGCTATTTACTCATGTATTTGTGTTTTGAAAATTATAATTCATTTGTTTTTTCCTCAATTGTTTTTTTCTTTGCGTCACTCAGTTTACAAAATGAAAAACTTGAAATATCGCGTTATTTACGAGTACGAGTTCCACCGTGGCACCAGTGCTGCAGAAACGGCTCGAAGGATTAATGATGTGTATGGCGACGGTGCCGCAAAAGAAAACACAGTGCGTTTTTGGTTCCAACGTTTTCGTTCTGGAAATTTCGACCTGCAGAACAAGCCCCGTGGACGGCCGGAGACCAAAGTTGATAATGAAGAATTGAAGGCTATTGTGGAAGCGGATCCATCGCAAACCACATCCGAGTTAGCTGCAGGCTGCGGTGTTAGTGATAAAACTGTTTTAATCCACTTGAAGCAAATTGGTAAGGTGAAAAAGCTTGAAAGGTGGGTACCTCACGAATTGAGTGAAGCAAATCAACAAACGCGCGTTGACTGCTGCGTTGCATTACTCAACCGGCACAATAATGAAGGGATTTTAAATCGAATCATTACCTGTGATGAAAAGTGGATCCTGTACGATAATCGGAAGCGCTCATCGCAATGGCTGAACCCTGCCGAACCAGCCAAACCATGCCCCAAGCGAAAATTGACTCCAAAAAAGTTACTTGTGAGCGTTTGGTGGACTAGTGCTGGTGTCGTTCACTACAGCTTTCTTAAATCTGGCCAGACGATTACGGCAGATGTCTATTGTCAGCAACTGCAAACCATGATGGAAAAGCTAGCTGCTAAACAACCGAGGCTGGTTAATCGCTCTAGGCCACTGCTGCTTCATGATAACGCTAGACCACACACTGCACAACAGACGGCTACCAAATTAGAGGAGCTTCAATTGGAATGTCTAAGACATCCACCGTACTCTCCGGACCTTGCCCCAACAGATTACCATTTTTTTCGAAATTTGGATAACTTCTTGCAAAGGAAAAAATTCAACTCCGATGGGGCAGTCCAAACCGCCTTCAAAGATTTTATTGATTGTTTTTTTAGTAAAGGGATCGATGAACTACCTATGAGATGGCAAAAGTGCGTAGATAGCAATAGTACATACTTTGATTAAATAAATATATTATAATAAAAAAAAATCGGCTTTATGTTCCTCCCATACTAAACGCCAATTTCATATGTAAGGACCTAATATTATTAATTGATATGGCAGTTACTTTATGGTGAGACATGATTATATTAATTTAAACTAAATTGAACTTTGTAATGCACACACGTTGACTTAAGTTAACACGACTATAGTTTCGAGAGGAGCCGTCCCTCTCATCTTCAGGTGCAATTTTAAGTTTAAATTAAAAATCTTATCTTCAAGGTAGAGGGGAGAAATACCCTAGATTGGTGTTAAAGCTTAGTGTGTGAAAAAGACTTGAAGATCTCAATGATCGGAGAGGGATGTTTATGTATACTTGTGACAGTATTGAGAAGCTTGTAACGTACCCACCTGTACACCTAAGCTAAATACCTAACTATAAAGTTTAATAATATAAGTTTTACGAAAAGCCCAAAGCTTGAGACTTTAAGCTACCGAATTAAGCTTTATTACGACTTTTGTGACTTTTAAGCACACACTTTATGCTTTAAGCTTCTAGATAAAACTTAAGTCGAACTTAGAACTTCGGAAGTATATTTACATGAAAGCTAATATTTTTTTTTTTTTTGTTAAGAATTTATATTTTCAAAATTGGCCAGTCGTGATCTATCTAGTGGTTAGGAAAATTCCTCCTCCGTTGTGTCCGTAGCTATCCAAAATTCTTTTGATACGTGGTGAAATTCGTATTCTTATTAACGCGACTAGACTAATATAGATCGAATTCTTACCTAACTATGGAAATAAAAAACGCACGTAACTAATCCGTACTCGTCCTTCTAGAAACCGCTCTAGAACTCTACAGTTTCGCCTATATGAGAGATAGCCGATATCGTCCACGTCCGGAGTTGGCCTAAAAGCCAATTATATGCGGCGTAGCCGAGGAATAAACGCTAGTAGCAAAACTCCCTTACATTGAACCGCCATAACTATAATACCATCGGGGTTAAAATACTGTAATATAAAACAATACAATCGTTGCCAAGTTAACGGCATACGCTAAAGATTCCGCCCGCATTGATTATCAACATCTAATAATAGCAGCTTAGAACAGTGTCAGCACAACCACATGCGGCACCCATTTATGACAGATTTACAAGATATAATAGCATACGTTATATTCAAAACACAA